>CABHPP010138248.1:0-48453 GCA_902168425.1 Peromyscus attwateri | reverse complement strand
AGTCTCCCACTATTAATGTGTGGGGTTTTATATGTGGTTTAAGCTTTAGTAGTGTTTCTTTTACATATGTGGGTGCCCTTGTATTTGGGGCATAAATGTTCAGAATTGAAATTTCCTCTTGGTGGATCCTTCCTGTGATGAATATGTAATGCCCTTCTTGATCTCTTTTGATTGATTTTAGTTTGAAGTCTATTTTGTTGGATATCAGGATGGCTACACCCGCTTGTTTCTTAAGACCGTTTGATTGGAAAGTCTTTTCCCAGCCTTTTATTCTTAGGTAGTGTCTGTCTTTGTATTTGAGGTGTGTTTCTTGTATGCAACAGAAAGATGGGTCCTGCTTTCGTATCCATTCTGTAAGCCTGTGTCTTTTTATAGGCGAATTAAGTCCATTGATATTAAGAGATATTAATGACCAGTGATTGTTCATTCCTGTTATTTTTTTGGTGGTAGTGTGTCTGTACTTCTTATCTTTGGGGTTTACTGCTGTGGGGTTATCTATTGCCTGTGTTTTCAAGGGTGTATCTGACTTCCTTGGGCTGGAATTTTCCTTCTAGTGCTTTCTGTAGGGCTGGGTTTGTGGATAAGTATTGTTTAAATCTGGTTTTGTCTTGGAATGTCTTGTTCGCTCCGTCTATGATGATTGAAAGTTTTGCTGGGTATATTAGTCTAGGCTGGCATCCATGGACTCTTAGTGTCTGCATTACATCTGTCCATGTTCTTCTGGCTTTCAAAGTCTCCATTGAGAAATCGGGTGTTATTCTGATGGGTTTGCCTTTATAGGTCACTTGGCCTTTTTCCTTTGCTGCTCTTAATATTCTTTCTTTGTTCTGTATGTTTAGTTGTTTAAAAATTATGTGGCACGGGGACTTTTTTTGGGGGTCTAGTCTGTTTGGTGTTCTATAGGCTTCTTGTATCTTCATTGGCATTTCCTTCTTTAAGTTGGGAAAGTTTTCTTCTATGATCTTGTTGAATATATTTTCCGCGCCTTTAAGTTGGTATTCTTCTCCTTCTTCTATCCCTATTATTCGCAGGTTTGGTCTTTTCATGGTGTCCCAGATTTCTTGGACATTTTGGGTCATGACTTTGTTGGCTTTAGTGTTTTCTTTGACTGATGAATCTATTTCTTCTACCGTATCTTCAACGCCAGAGATCCTCTCTTCCATCTCTTGCATTCTGTTGGTTATACTTGCATCTGAAGTTCCTGATCGTTTACTTAGATTTTCTATTTCCAGCATTCCCTCTGTTTGAGTCTTCTTCATTTTTTCTATTTCCCTTTTCAGGTCTTGGACTGTTTCCTCCATCTGTTTCATTGCTTTTTCATGTTTTTCTTTCAGTGCTTTATTGTTTTCTTCCAGGACTTTATTTTTTTCTTCTACTTTAATTGTCCTTTCCTCTAGGTTTTTACAGCGCTCTTGCAATTTTTTTGTATTTTCCTCTATATAAGCCTCTATCTTCTTCATGATGTTATTCATAAGGCTGTTTCCTTCTGCTTCTTCCAATTTTTGATGATCAGCTCTAGATGTTGGAGGAGGGCTAGGTTCTGGTGATGCTGTATTGCTCTTCATTTTGTTGTATGTACTTCTGCCTGGACGTCTGCCCATCTCCTTGTGTTCGATCTTGGTCTTATCAGCTCACTTGGTGGAGAAAGAGCTGACAGATTCGGGAAGTCTCTCTCTTTTGTCCAGATGGGACTCTCTTCTCCAAATGGGAGGTGCGAGGCAGGTTGGGAGCTCTTGTTCAGATGGGAAGGCCGAAGCAGGATGGGAGCTATTGTCCAGATGGGAAGTCCGAGGCAAGATGGCAGCTCTTGTTCAGAAGAGAAGTCTTTTGTCCAGAAGGGAAGTCCGGGGCAGGATGGGAGCTTTGTCCAGAAGGGAAGTCCTGGGCAGGATGGGAGGTTTGTCCAGAAGGGAAGTCCTTCTGGGGCAAGCTGGGAGCTTTGTCCAGAAGAGAAGTCCATCCGGGGCAGGCTGGGAGCTTTGTCCAGAAGGGAAGTCCCTCCGGGGCAGGCTGGAGCTGGGGGCCGGTCTCTAAGTCTCAGGAAGTGGCCTGATGATGACATTTCTAAAATAATAGACTGCCTTAAGCAGGGGGTTCATTGAGAATTAAGTCAAATGCTTACACTTATCCAGTCTGATGCTCAGGAAAACTGCAAAGAGAATAGTGTTCAATTTTGGAGACACTTATTTGTACTTTCTCAAATCAGTAAGCTACCTCACGCTATTCTTTTTCTCTTTGAACAGCCTTTGCATGGTAAAAATGTAACGTAGAAAGCACACTTGTTTTCTTCACCCCGGCAGGTTCTTTAGGTTTGAAATATCTGCTCTATTTCTATGTGATCTTAGTTTCATTTTAGAATCAAAACTCACTTGATGTGAGATAATTGGTAAATAAAATGAGTATGTCATCATTGCTTCTATCGAGTCATTATGATGCCAGGCAGCCTTCTCTATGAATATTTCTCCTATCTACAAAACCGCTAAGCATCTCAGTTCAGAGGTTTCCTTCATAACAGTAATGGCCACTTTTGAGAGAATACTTGATAATTATCAAGTGCTTCCCCTGTAGAGTTATTTTAGATTTTTTCACTGGCATGTAAAACACTTCAATAAATATTTTACTGTTCTAGTTGTGTCTTATGTTTATAAAAATAGGTGTAGATAAAGTGCAGGTAAATTTATTGATTTATATAAATTTATAAACATCCAAACTCCAGGGAATATTATATAAAATAGATCTCTCTAAATCAATCACTGTAAGCTATGCTCAAATGCAACATTATAAAGAGTCTTGGGGTCAGGGTGGAAAGGATCTGGGGTCTGTAGACCAAAACTGGGAGCTGCCCTTGACATAAAACATAACAGTATCAAAATTGCATGGATCACCTGGATTGCTGCCCGTATTCCCAAGGAGTCTGCACATATATGAGGCTGTGAAGAACAGATGAAGAAATGAGGGAAGTGCTTTCATTCAGTATAACCTTCTCTAAACAGTGTCCTGTAACAAAGCAGGAGCCCTCCGAGCATTGCTGCTCTCCTCAGATCCAGCCAGGGAAGAGTCTTCAGGCTTCCCACCAATCTAGGAAACAGCCCTGCTGCTCCTGCTCAGGGCAAACACAGCTCTATGGGGGCCATTCTCTTTATCTATAGTTGTCCACTGGGTGGAGCCTGATGCAGGATACTAGCTACACAAAGCTAAAAGTGAGGAGCCAGGATGATGCTCAACCAGGAACTGTGAATTTCTGGATGAACTGATTAGAAAATTAATTTAAGTTATGGACAGAAGAGCAATAATGAGCCACAACATCAAACTGGCAAACTGTGCTTAGATAATCAGGACAAGAAATAAAGGTACTACAATAGACAGTTGACTGTGTGATGAATGGTGAATGGATGGATACATGGGATGAATGGGATGGATGGGATGGATGGAGTGGATAGATGGATGGATGCTCAAACAAGCTGTGGCTCATCCTTTGGGACTTGGTTCCAGAATTTGGGAGCTCTATCAGGAATTATCACTGACATATAAGGTTCATAAACAGATTTAAGGGACAAAACATTTGAATATCAGTGTGTTCCTTACCAAAGATGCTTCAAGGACTATCCCCTAGGCTTTCCAGACCCCTACCACTCTGCTCCATTTTCTCCAAAGCACGTATTTAAATTGATATAACTTAATATACTAGCTTCACACTCTACAACATATCTTTAAAAGGCTGAAAAAACTATTATAAAACTTAGAAGGGGGATCAAGATGGTGGCTGCCACTGGTGGGCCGTGTGCGAGAGCAAAATAGGATGATGAACTGATGTGGAAGTAAGAGGAACAGGGCCACAAAGAACGACGTCAAAAAAGGTATACAGAAAAAGTGAAAGATAAAAGCTCAGAGAAAAAAGATAGAAGGATTAATTTAAGTTCAGAAAAGCTGGCTAGAGCATCAGAGTTTCTCTGCCTTCCTCAGGAATCCGCGGTTTGGATTGATCCTTCCTGTGCGGTCTCCCCAGGCCTGCAGGTGAGCGGATCGCCGGGCACACGGGTGAGAGGCGCAGTATGAGCGGCGTGGTCGTAGCGAGCACAGGGAAGGAGCAGCGGCCGGGGGGCTCCCCGGGTGACCCTTTGGGGCGCGACAGAGCTGGGTGAACGCAAGAAGAGGAGCTACAAGGATCAGGGACACCTGTACCCGCACAGTGGATGTTAATCACCTTGCTGATTGCTTCTCAATTGGGAACTAGTGGAGAGCGCAGCGCCCTGCAAGACCTGAGCTCCTTGGCAGGGATCAGTGCAGCTGTGGCTACAGAGGCAACGAAGGAGGACGCCGCGGTGCTCGCAGGAACCTGAAGGATTGAGGAGCCAGAGAAGGAGGAAGACATCAGGGGCCAGCCACCCAGCTATACAGCAAGCCACGGAGTAAGAGGTGTCTTTGGATCCTGTATTTCAAGAAGCTCTCAAAAGAACTTATTAAGACCACACAACCACCGAACCAGATCACCAGAATCGTAAATATATACCTCACCGACTGAGAACAGGGGTGGTCAGCTTGCCCAGAGAACCAGATTTTTAGTTTCTCATTTCCCGGTGCTTGAAGTTTCTCATTTCTGAGGCTTAGAGGTGTAAGCCTGAAGGGTTAGGGTCTCACACCATCTGCACTGAGCAGAGAAAGAGATGAGTAGACGCCATCGGAAAAATACAGGCAACAACATAAAGGCCTATATGACAACACCAGAACCTACCGACCCTACAATTGTAAGTCCTGAACATACCAAGGCAGAAGAAACAGAAGAAATTAATCCTAACAATGACTTAAAGAAGATGATAGAGGCCCTTAAAGAAGAAATAAAAAATATTCTTAAAGAGGAAATAAAAAATTTCCTCAAAGAGGAAATGAAAATCTCCATTAAAGAGGAAATAAAAAATTCCCTTAAAGAGGAAATGAAAAACTCCATTAAAGAGGGAATAAAAAACTCCCTTAAAGAGGAAATGAAAAACTTCATTAAAGAGGAAATAAAAAATTTCCTTAAAGAGGAAATGAAAAACTCCATTAAAAAGGAAATGAAAAACTTCCTTAAAGAGGAAATAAAAAATTCCCTTAAAGAAATGGAAGAAAAAACAAACAAAAAATTGGAAGAAAGCAAAGAAAGCCAAGAAAAAATAATTAAACAGATGAAAGAAATATTCCAAGATCTGAAAAAAGAAATTGAGACAACAAAGAAAACACAAGCTGAGGGAATGCTGGAAATAGAAATCCTGACTAAACGAACAGGAACTACAGAAACAAGTATAACCAACCGAATACAAGAGATGGAACAGAGAATCTCTGACACTGAAGACACAATAGAGAAAATAGATTCGTCAGTCAAAGAAAACACTAAAGACAAAAAAGTCGTAACACAAAACGTCCAAAAAATCTGGGACACCATGAAAAGACCAAACCTAAGAATAATAGGGATAGAAGAAGGAGAAGAATACCAACTCAAAGGCACAGAAAATATATTCAACAAAATCATAGAAGAAAACTTTCCTAACCTAAAGAAAGAAATACCTATGAAGATACAAGAAGCTTACAGAACACCAAATAGGCTGGATCCAAAAAGAAAGTCATCTTGCCACATAATAATCAAAACATTAAACATACAGCTCAAAGAAAAAATATTAAGAGCTGCAAAGGAGAAAGACCAAGTAACATATAAAGGCAAACCTATCAGAATAACACCAGACTTCTCAATAGAGACTATGCAAGCTAGAAGGTCCTGGACAAATGTTATGCAGACACTAAGAGACCACGGATGCCAACCCAGACTATTATATCCAGCAAAACTCTCAATCACCATAGGCGGAGTAAACAAAATATTCCATGATAAAACCAGATTTAATCAATACCTATCCACAAACCCAGCCTTACAGAAAGCATTAGAAGGAAAAATCCAACCTAAAGAAGGAAGATGAAGTCCTCAATACAGTCTGAAGAGGATGATTTTGTTCCAGAGCTACATAGAAATGTTCACCCCCGAGAGAGGCCTGATTGGGAAGAAACACTTAGTACGATGATAAACCAGTTTCATATATACGTATATAGTATATGTAAGTAAAGGTGACTGAAGAATTACTCACAGGAAAATAGTACAGTATGTTTTGTTGCTTTGTATGTTTATTGAGTAGATGTTTCCAGGTACTGTTTTAGATGCTGTAGGTAGAGAGGTAGAATATAATGTGAAATAACCATTGCTGGCTGTATGAAAAGGCTACAGATGGCCTTTGTGAGAAGGTGAGATATGAGCAGACACTGGAGAGTGTAAAGGAGCAATAGTATGTTTATCTGGGAACACATTAGGTAATGGAAGAACAAGTTAAATAAAGGCTATGTCATAGAATTAAAAAAATAAATTAATTAATTAATGCACAAAAGAACTGAGTAGCTGCCTTGTCAAAATGACAGAAATGGTGGCCAAGTTTATGAATAAGTGTTCAGTGTCAATTGTTGTCAGGGAAATGCAAATCAAAATCACAATGGATTATCAGGGTACCTGTGTTACCTAGCAAGGAAACTGAATAGAAGCAACAACATGATGTCATTGGTAGGAATGTAAATTGTTTTACCCACTGTAGAAAACTGTATGTTGATTCCTAAAAGAGAAAAAAAATGTGGAACTATTATATATATGACTGAGCAGCACCACATATGTTTATATAGCCCAAGGATTTGTTTTTTCACAGTTGTTGTGTGATATTCTGTTTGTGTTCTAAAAAATAAAGCTTGCCTTGAGATCAAAAAAAAAAAAAAACTTAGAAGGAAAATGCTTAGGTCATTGTAACTCAGAATCTATCTGTTTCCAGTTCCCTAAATATGTACTCATTTTCTCAATAAAGAAATGGTATCAACTTTCATACCTATGGGGTTTATTTGCATACCCTCATACCCAAAGACACATTTATTCTCATGTAAAAATATTAAAAGTTCAATCATACAATACTTTAAAGTATCTGAGTTGTGTACAAGTTGCATTCTTCCTATGTATTTGTTAACATTTTACCTCCTTTTATGATTGAAATTAGGAATTTCTCTACATTTTGTTATGCTCCCCACCACATTTTAAAGTCACAGAAAATGTGAGGATAGTAGAGGATATTTTGTGATTTAAAAGAAGACATTATCAAGCAAATTGTACTTCAAATTCTTTCTTAGTTTTGGGCATGAAAATTAGACATTTAAGTAGATGACTCTGACCTGTCTTTTTATTTATGGAGATTTAATCATAATCTTGTAAAGTCCTATGAATTTTAGTTGTGGCTTAGATGGTATTTGCCCTTCATCTATCCTTCTCTACATTACTAAACAAAGCACCAGTTTTCTTGTTTAGATGGTGAGACATATCACTGTTCAGAAGCACCCAGGGTGGCAGTATTTACTTCAGTTAAGATTCTGTAGGAACTCAGTCCAAGGCCTTGGATCAAGTGTAGTTGGTGATGTCCCTCTCCTGGTGGCCAGAGATGGGACTCCTTCAGTATCATGAAAGGACAACTAAGGTAGAAGTGTGACCATGAGGAGGCAGGCATGGGGATGAAAGTCAACTGAAGTTTTTACTGTAGTACAGCTGTATTCCATCAGCAACTGGATATCATTGTTCTTTACCAAATTTCCCAGGGTAGAAAATACCTATGGATGAGATGGGTGGGAGAGATTTTAGAATAGCCGAGTCCATCATGCCATGGAAATATCAACAAAACATGGAATTGCATGACAAGTCATGCTTTAAAACGAAAATTGTAACTTCAGAGTCTAATTACATAGGGTTTTAGATAGATGATAGATAGATAGATAGATAGATAGATAGATAGATAGATAGATAGATAGACAGATGAATCTTATAATGGCGACCATATTTATTTGTTTTACAGCCAAGAATGGTAGGGAATAATGCTGTTAAATCAATAACACATGCCTTCCTTTCTAAGCCAGAGAGGCATTATTTGAGTATTAGTATGTAATTTTTTTCAAAAAAGATATCTGTTCTGCTCTTGTTTCTTAATATCAAGTTTTGAATAAATGAAACATTCTCCTCCAATTTACTCATGCAAAACACTTAGTTGAAAAATTAAAAAATGTGACTTTATAAATTTTAAATCTGTGAATTTACATTTTAAAATAAATGCATACTTCTCACACTGAAAAATAAAGGCATGACACTAGAATATTTTTAGTTGTGATTTGATTTGGCTACTTTGACTCCAAACATTATTTTGATACACATGAAATTACATTTATGAGTTTCTCATCGGTATTGGTTGTGATTTTTAATCACTTATGAAATTTTTTAGCACTTTTAAATAGATTAGTGGCAACAGAGATCAAATAATTCCCAATTGCATCCTAGAGAGACATCATGGGATCCCAAGGATGAATGTAGCTCTCAGTCCTCATTTTGAAGAAGGTTCTTTTGCAGCAGGAGGAGACCACTGCAGAAAGGTAGAACTCATCAAACTGCGCAGAAGAACTGATCTTGGGGTGCACGTCACCAGTTAAATAAATCTACAACACGACTTCTACACTTAAGGTTCAGGGAGCATCACAAAAAAGGGGCAAGTGGAAATTTGTAAGAGCCAGAGGACCGGGACATCTGCTGTAAGACATCATCTCCTATACATGGCCAGAGGACCAGGGCATCTGCTGTAACTCAGCATCTCCTATGTAAGGCCAGAGGACCAGACATCTGATGTAAGACATCATCTCCTATATATGACATGGAAGCTGCAGCCATGAAATCTAAACAATATGGTTGCTTAAATAAGAGTTTCACAATGACAACACCAGTTGACACGCTATTGTGAACAGAAGAAACCTCACAAGGTCCCACTTAGATAAAGAGTTACAGATGGTTAATGGCTGCATAGAGAGGGAGAATCAGTCTTTCCCATGGACAAGCCCATGATAGGTTATCTAACCTGAAGTGGTCAGCCCTAAACACAGAGACATATGAGTAACAATAAACCAACTAGCAGGTTATATTTATATACACACGTGTGTGTGTGTGTGTGTGTGTGTGTGTGTGTGTGTGTGTGAACAATAATTAAAGAAGAAACCATGGATTGGAGAGGAGGGAGTGGGGGTTATAGCAGGGGTTGTAGGATACAGAGAATGGGCAGAGAATGTTAGAAGTTTCTTACTCATATATGAAATTCTCCAAAAAAAAATGCAAAAAAAATTGACAAATATAAATTTAAATGTAATCCCACAGTTCAATACCTTGTGACAAGGAGGGAGAGAATGTTTCCACTCAATTTTCTGCTACAGATTATTACACATTTGTGTTAAAGGGAATGTTCTAGAAATGACAGTCTGATTAATTGCTTAGTAGTGCTGTTTAGGTATTAAACATACGTTCTCATTTTAGACTGATTTTTCTCCATTAGAAAGACAGTTTTGGAATTTCTGACTTACATGCAATTTGTTATTTTCCTTCTGTTCCTGTCAGTTGCTTTGCTTCACTGTTCTGAAGCCTGTTAATTTTAGCACCAATAAGGAAGAGTGTCTGTGTCTTCTGGCTGAGGGCGACTCTTTTGCAGGATGAAGTATTCAGTTGCCATGGCTCTTGTAGCAGTGTCACAAAAGAATGACATAAAGGTAGACATGGATTACCTCATATTTTTAGAGACTGGGTGTCTCAAGCATTGCAGGACCACTTTCTTCGTAATTCTAGGCTGCTGGTGATCTTTGACCTTTTCGTCCTGTAGATGCAACCATACCAAACTCTCTTCTTTTTTTTAATTAATTAAATGTATTCATTATTTCACATCCCAACCAGTTTCCCCTCCGTCCTCTCCTCTCACTCCACCCTGCCATCTACTCCTCCTCTGTTTCTGTTCAGAAAGGGGCAGGCCTCCCATGGGTGTCAATAAAGCATGGCATATCAAGTTGAGGTAGGACTAAGCCCCCCTCCCCCTTGTATTAAGGCTGGGCAAGGCAACCCAGTATGAGGAATAGGTTCCTGTAAGCCAGCCAATGTTAGGGACAGGTCCTGCTCTTCTACTACCAAGAGTACCACAAGTAGATCAGGCTACACAATGGTAGCACTTTTGTAGAGGGCCTAGGTGGGTCCCATGCGGGCTCCCTGGCTGTCGATCCAGAGTCTGTGAGCTCCTGTGAACCCAGGCTAGCTGTTCCTGTGGGTTCCCCAACATCTCTTCTTAATGACACTCACCCTAAAAATCTTTACCTGAGCCCTGCACAGGTACAGTTTGCCCCAAAGGTGCTACTTCCAATACAGTCACATTAAATAGTCCTAGGATTTAGGCTTCAATAATTCTCCTAAATAGTATGTTCTTATCCCATATGTTCTGGTCCCTGCAATTCAACCTATCAATGAAATTGCTAGAAATTTTTGTTAAGCTCTCCATTGCCTTCCTTTTGAACGTAACACATATGCCTACTTTTACTCATTTTCCCTGTAATGGTTGGAAACATTTTACACTCCATGGATAATTTGTTCATTGTTTGTTGTACTGTATCAGCGTTCTTTGTTCAAGAAGCCAGGGTACTGTATTAACAAAAGAATGTGTTCTAAGAGGCTGGGATCTTTCCCTCCTTTGAAGGTCAGCGTGGTACTTGTGTATAGCTGACAACTAATTATCTACAGGGTGCTCAGCAGATGTTTCAACCTTATTGCAAATGGACTAAGTTTGTTATCCCCAAAAGTCATTTTCTTCATCTAGATTCATAAATTATTGATAAAGGCATAAACAATGTTTTTATGATTTCTTTTTAGTTTGATTTTTTTATTTTTAAAAGCATTTTTGATGTGGGATGTCTTTCTATATGCTGTGAATATGTGTTGCTCTCATTGTTTGATAAGTAAAGCTGGTTGGCCAATGGTGAGGCAGAATAAGGTTAGGTGGTACATCAAACTGAAGACAGAGATGAAGAAGGGTGGAGTTGCAGCATATGTGTGAGTAGCCCAAGAAGCAAGATATGAAAGAACTGATAAGCCACGGGCCATGTGGCAATATATATATTAACAGAAATAGGTTAATTTATTTGTTAGAGCTAGCTAGTAATAAGCCTGAGCCATTGACTAAACATTTATAATTAATATAAGCTTCTATGTGTTTATTTGGGACCAGGTGATCCAGACAGAAAGGCTCCATCTCCAGTTACATATATGTGTGTGGGAATTTGTGTAGGTATATATGTATATGAGAGTGCTTGCACGGGTGTGTGTGAATGTGCATGTTCAGCTGTTGTCTTGTGGTTTCTACTGCTATGAAAAGACTCTATAACCATGTCAACTCTTATAAAGGAAAATACTTAATTGGGGTGGATTACAGTTTAGAGGTTAAATCTGTTGTCATCAGGATGGGAAGCATGACACCATGCAGACAGACATGGTGCTGGAGAAGTACCTGCAATTTCTCCATCTGGATCCTAAAACAGCAGGAAGAGAGAGTGACACTGGGCCTGGCTTAAGCATCTGAAACCTCAAAGCCTACCCCTAGTGATACATTTCCTCCAACAAGGCCACACCAACTCCAACAAGACTACATCTCCTAATAGTGCCACTCCCTATGAGACTGTGGGGACCATTTCATTAAAACCACCCCAGCTATCCTTCTCAGGCATGTCATACACTTTAGAGAAAAGGTTTTTCATTGACCTGGAGCTCACCAGCTAGGCCAGTGAGTCTCAGTGATCCCCATCTGTACCTCAACAGTGAAGGTATCACAAGCAGGCACCATTTTGCCTTGTATTTCCATATGAGCTCTGGGGATCCAACTCAGGTCCTAACATCTGCAAGGCAAACACCTTACAGATGGAACAACATTCCAGCATGACTTTTGTTTTTCAACTTTTCTCTTTACTTGTGGCTTTCCTGTTGTAATGATTTATTTTTTATTATCTGTGGGGGTCTCTGCAATCACCATTGTTGGTGGAAGAATGATCTGCAAGAGGCAAAAAGGAGATCTGTTTCAGCACAGCTCAGCTTAGCCAGGCTGGATCAAACTTTCAGAGTCTGACACCAGGTAGTTTATTTTACCCATATTTAAGCACTGCATAATTTTGGAAAATAGTTTCCTGATGACAATTAACTCGATCCTGTGTGGAGTTGGAAGTTTTTCTGTGTCCTGCCTGGCCTGTGGTTGGGATAAATCTCTCCAACTCTCATCTCCCAAGTAAACACACAGAGGCTTATATTAATTATAACTGCTTGGCCATTAGCTCAGGCTTATTACTGACTAGCTCTTACACTTGAATTTACCCATAATTCTTATTTATGTTTAGCCACATGGCTTGGTACCTTTTCTCTGTTCTGCCTTGTCATCTTGCTTCCTCTGTGTCTGGCTGGCGACTCCTAACTCAGCCTTCCTGTTCCCAGAATTCTCCTCGTCTCCCGTGCATACAACAAAATTTAAGACATGTTTATATTGAAACTCCTTAAAGTCCATATGGCCTCTTCCAAATATAGCTACTATTGACTCAGAAACAATGCTCAATATAAGGGTCTAGGGAGAATGACTGAGGTAAATATAATAGCCCATGGGATTCAGGGTTGGCTTGGCCCTAAGATAACACAGAAGTTCTTTATGCTGTTGTAAATAAACCACAAGTGACATGCCTCATAAGATGGGTTTTATGGACTTAGAAGCAATTCTCAAAAATTAGGATAGGGGAAGTGTGGGATAAACAAACATGATATTCTGGGGGATTTGGGTGAAGCCTAGACCTAGAGAGAGAAAAAGACTACCAGGTTGTAAACTACAGCTATTCCCTGAATTCCAGGTAGAAAACAGGTAAATAGCTCCACCCGTTGAAGAGGTAAACCTGCGTGTTTAACTTCCCTAGTTTCCCAGTGCTCATCTGTGTGAACAAGGACCTTTACCCTCTAAAATTATTTATGTGTGTGTGTGTGTGTGTGTGTGTGTGTGTGTGTGTGTGTCCTGTAAACGTGTGAGCATGGAGGCCAGAGCAAAACTTTGGCTGATATTCCTCAGGTATTGTCGGTCTTGTTTATTGAGACAGTGTAACTTAGGAGTCTAGAGCTCCTAAGTGGGCTAGCTTGCTGGCCAGCAACCACCCGGGAAACTGTCATTCCCAAGGTGGGGATTACAAGGGCACATCAACATGCCTAGCTGCTTTATTTACTGTTGTGTGAACTCTAGTTGTTAGGAGATTGAATGCAGTTTATGGCTGCAAGGCAAATACTTTACCAGTTGAATCCTAGTCCCCAGCATAATGATTTTTATGTAGGCATATTTGAGTTTATGCTTTACAGTTTTTACCAGAATTTTCCAATACTTTAATCTCTATCTTCACCTTAATTTATCCCTTTCTTTTTCACTTTTCTTAGTTCTTGATTGTCCTTATTATGTTTTAAACATTTCTTAAGTTTACATTGAGTTTTATGATTTAAAATGTTTATTTTATGTAAATGTTCTAATTACATTATTTTTCCTTTGTACATATCATTTTTTTATTATTTCTAATTTTTCATTACAATCTTGATCCATGTTTACATTTGTGATTTCTTCATGGCATACTCATATTTTCCTGAATGATTTATTACTATTCCTGTTGCTCCTCTTGACTAATAATTTCTACCAAGGATTGTGTAAAAAGCTGCCACCTATAACAATGACTGTTCTTCAACATAGAGTTCACAAAATGATATGACATTACTGATGTAAACTTTAGAATAGCCTTTCAAAGCTCTCTAAAAGGACAATATGACCTCATTTCTAAGAGCAAGGGGAGTTGCTACTTTAGTTCCTTCCTGTATCTCACCTGTAAGGATTCACTACTTTTGATTTGAAGTGTTCTCCCGGGCTTCAGAGCAGGGTGCTCAGTATTTCAGAAAATAATTATGTATTTTCTAAATAAAGTCTATGAGAATGGTAGTATTGGTTGGATCTGTGATACCCTGTAATCAAGGCTAAGTAGTTGTACTTTGGGGATATTGTTTTGCTTTCAGAATTGTTTTTCAAAAAATGGTACCCAGGTGTTATCTGAAAAATGCAGCTTCCCATGCCATGGAGCCCTGAGAGCTATTTAGGTTACATCAACTTAGCTGAGACAAGCTATTTGATGAAAGATGGAAAGACAAGTAAACATCAAAGAGATTCCAAAGTGCAGGAAATTGTAGCTCAATTATGATTATCATAACTTCAAAATCCACAAGAGAAAAATCAAAACAAATAGATATAATTGTAAACTTTAGCTCGTCAAATGTCTAGATTGTTGTCCTTAAACTTCTGAACACCTAAGAATCACCTGGAAACTATACAATGATTCCAAGTAGCCTATTATGTGCAGAATCTTTCATGGTGAGTTTAATTGTCTCAATACCAATGATAACTGCAAGTGAGTCTTTTAAGGTAGTTCACTGGCCACATTTTGAGAGGGCACTGTCACAAAATATTTCACAGAAAAATCTTTGCATTCTGAATCTTTCAGAATGGAATGGAAACATCAGAGACTTCATTTTCAATACTAATAACTCTCCAACTCTGTCAAAGGTAGTGGCCACTGCCAATCAATTCAGCTTAGTGTTGTGCTTTGGCTTATTCAACTGGGTAGCTAGTAAGTGCTCCCTCTCCCCAGATGTTAAAGAATTAAATAATTTTCCACAGTATTTTCCATTGGTTTGACCCCACACATAAACACATACATAATAATCTCCACACATGCAATGGCCATACAATATATGAACTATCGGTGACTTCAGTTTTGATTATCTGGTAACATAAAAACCAAAAATTTGTATTGTTATATTCTTTTTTATTTAAGAATTTTTTTTATTTATTTTACATACCAACCTCAGATTCCCTGTCATCCCTCCTCCAGTTCTCTGCCCCCCCCCCAAGTCTTCCATTCACCCATCACTCATCCCCTCCTCCAAAAGGGTAAGGGCTCCCATGGGGAGTCAGCAAAGCCTACTACATTCAGTTGAGGCAAGACCAAGACCCTCCCCACTGCACCAAGGCTGAGCAAGGTGTCCCACCATAGATAATGGGCTGCAGAAAGCCAGCTCATGTACCAAGGATAGATCCTGACCCCACTGCCAGGGGCCCCTCAAACAGACCAAGCTATATAACTGTCTCCTGTCTTGTAATAGCAAGAACCTAGAGACAACCTAGATGCCCCTCAACTGAAGAATGGATAAAGAAAATGTGGTATATATACACAATGGAGTATTACTCAGAATTAAAAAAAAAAAAGTGACACCATGAAACTTGCAGGCAAATGGATGGAACTAGAAAATATCATCCTGAGTGAGGTAACCTAGACTCAGAAAGACAAACATGGTATGTACTCCCTCATAAGTGGATACTAGAAGTAAAGCAAAAGATAATCAGACTACAACCCACAGCTCCAGAGAAGCTAGGGAACAAGGAGGACCCTAAGAGGGATGCATGGATCACCTTGGGAAAGGGAAACAGATGAGATCTCCATGAGTAAACTGGGGGTGAGCGGAGGCAATAGATGGGAGGGGATGGGGGATGAGAACATGAGGGAACAGGATGGTCAAGCTGGGGGAGGGATGGAGTGGGAGAGCAATGAAAGAGATATCTTGATAGCTGGAGACATTATGAGGTTAGAGAGGAACCTGGTGCTAAAGAAATTCCCTGGAATCCACAAGGATGACCCCAGCTTAGACTACTAGCAATAGTGGAGAGGGTGCCTGAACTGGCCTACTCCAGTAATCAGATTGGTGAATACCCTAACTGTCATCACAGAGCCTTCATTCAGTAACTGATGGAAGCAGATGCAGAGATACACAGCCAAGCACCAGGCTGAGCTCCGGGAATACAGTCAAAGAGAGAAAGGGAAGAGGGATTCTATGAGCAAGGGGGGGTCAAGATCATGATGGCGAAATGTACAGAGACAACTGAACCAAGTTCTTAGGAACTCACGAACTTTAGTCTGACAGCTGTGGAACCTGCATGGGACTAGACAAAACCAATTTCTTTTAAAAGTGAAGAAAAGGTGTTTTAGGGAATTAGAAAATATACAGAATTAGGGTCAAGGATTCAATTAGACAGATGAAATAGACTCATAAATAAATGTAGGTACAGAGACAGATGCAGACACAGTCGTAGATATCCACTTACACAGTTCTTTTTGATCTTTTAAAAATCATTTTTATTTTGAGATTATAATATAATTACAACATTTCTCCCTTCCCTTTCCCCCATCAAAAACTCTTATATATCCCTCCCTACTAACCTTCAAATTTCTGACCTCTTTTTTATACAAATTGTTATTTTGTGTGTGTGTGTGTGTGTGTGTGTGTGTGTGTGTGTGTGTGTGTGTTCCTTAATGTAAACTGTTCACTCTATGTGTAATGTTACTTGTACATTTGTTTTCAGGACTGACACTTTGTGATTGGACAAGTAGTTGGTGTACTCTTCCCTGAGGAAGACTACCTCTCCCACTTCCAGCTATCCTCACTTGTCTAAAACACATGAGGCCTCAGTCTTACATAGATACACATTTGATGTTGCTTTGTTACTCCAAAATAAGTGTTTGTGTACTGAGGAAGTTATTTTTAAACTCATTATTCTCAAAGTATGGTTCTTATAATACAACTTCTTCCTTCTGTGTGTAACATTTTGTTTTCTGCCTCTTCTCATTTATAACTCCTCACATATGTAAACCTGGAACAATGGAGGGGCCATATTTAAATCTCTCTTCCCATGGTGAAATTTTAGGGGATATTCACTATTCCTTATAAAGGAAATAGGAGAGGAAACTTCTGTGCCTTTGAATATCTTGAAACATCTAACTTTTGTTTTCAGTCACTTAGTTTATCAGTCATTAGAAAATGGCATGTGTATTTGTTCATGGGTGCTATATTATATGAAATTGGAAGTTACCATATTTGCCTTTGGCACCCAAATAAAAGGAAAAGGATGCTAGGATCCCAGTCCTACTCTTAAAAGGACTCATTCCTGAAGTAGTCACTGTGCTCAACTACTACTATGTATTATACCACAGATTCTTTTCCTACAAAGGTAAATAAATGCATGTATGTTGTGTGATATTTTGTTTGTGTTCTAACAAATACAGCTTTCCTGGAGATCAGAGGTCGGAGCTAGCCACTAGTTAACCATAGAGGCCAGATGGTAGTGGCTCACCCCTTTAATCTCAGCACTTGGGAGGCTCATGTCTTTAATCCAAGCATTTGGGAGATGGAGAGAGGAAGTGATAAGGCAGGGAGGAAACAGGACCTCAGATCTTTTTGTCAGAGGATCAGGAAAGGTAAGAAGTCACTGGTGGCTGGCTGTTCCTCTGCTTCTCTGATCTTTCAGGTTATTACCCCAATATCTGACTCTTAGTTTTTATTGATAAGACTAATTAGGTTCATGCTTCACATGTGTTTGAAGAAGAGGATTTCACAGCATAATAGAGGTAATAGTCTTCTCCTTAAATTATCTTTCACTTATTTAATACTCCAACCAAAATGATTACTTGTTTACCTTTTAGGTGCTGCATTTTACTGAGCCTCTATATTATAAAGCATGCTGTCAAACACCCTCTTCTAACCCAGTTGCTCTTAATTAAAATGTGAGTGCTGTTGACTTCCTGCTTCATGGAGCATTATCAGAAGATACTTTCCCCTCTCTGTGCATTTTGTCTTCCTCAATTGGCTCCTGGGGTGTCATTTCTACCTCTCATTTCACTGGTCAGCTTCTACTTTGTTTTGCATTCACAAATTTGCTCATATAAAGCCTAGCTACATAAACAAAGCCTTTAAGATATTAACAATGCCCAGTTCAATATGTCTTCCAGCCTGTTGAGCAATCTCTGACCTTTATGCTCTAATAGTGCAGAACCTTCCATCCATCAGTACTCACCCTTCCTCACTTGCTTCTTCACGCACTACCCACACTCAAAGAGTCTATTACCAAATACTTCTTGTTCTTTGTAAAATACGTTATTCAATTATTTTCTGCAATGTCCTCTGGGGTTAAAACCGCCTAAGGGTAAAATCCTGGATAATTATATTGCTTTAGCTCTCCTGATGTTAGCACTATCTGATAGTTATAGTGCTTAGAAAGTATTCATCAAGAACGAACTTTTGTTGATGAATGAGAAAAAAAGAAAAATAACATGATAATTGAAGAAAATATCTAGAACTGGCAATTATTCCATTGTGTAAAATGAAGGCAACCACAGCTAACTTATTTACATTGGCTAAACTTTTTCTATTCTGCCTTCAGTTTCTGGGAAGGAGTGAAAACTTGATGATTTCCACCTGGCAAAGCTTCAGTGATGAATAAAGAGACTTCCTTACATGATTGAATAGAAAATGCATTTTCCTATTCAGATCTGGAGGGAGTAATCTAGCACATCACTGAAGAGAATGTTTATACCAAACCCTGTGATTTCTAAAAGGCATGTCTACTTCCTACTAAGCCATGCTCGGAAAACACTGACATTCATTCTGCAGAAATTATGGAAAGCTATCCCTTAACTGTGACTTTTGGGATACTTGTCATAAAGGACAATCTGGGTATTTTATAAACATTTCACTGAAATATCTAGTACACTTTGTATTTTACATGTGGGAAATAAACCCAGTGAGATTAACTGACTTGGCAGCATTCACAGAGCTGGTTAATGTCTCCAGAAATGGTCACAGAGAAATTTCCAAATTAACTATTTAGCTTGCTTTTAAATTAATCAGTAACAATTTCCTAGTGTTCACTGCAGTAATGTTATTAAGAAGTTCTGCAAGTGGCTATTAAGAAGACTCATAAGTGAGCCACTGAGCCCTCTGGGGATCTGTGTAGCCGAGTTTGTTTTTATGTGATTGGAATTATTACCAGCAATGATGCTGAGGTGTCATAAGGTGGAACCATCAGTGACTAACTTGGACCCTGGGCCCATCACATCTTATTGATCTTGCTATTCTCTATGCTCATCAGCTCTGGGAATTTATCCCATACATTAACCCAAACAAAATTACATAATTTTACGAATTGGCATGCCAAGGTGAGCAAGCTTTCCCTCAATAACTCTCAGTTTTTGCAGAGATGCCTATCTTTCTTTGGACTCCTGCAGATCTTGACTGTGAGGCAAGAATTTCAAATCAAGTATTTTAGTCATAAGACACCCTTTATGATGGAGAAGTGACAAAGGAAAGGAAGGACGGCTTGTGATAGATGAATCAATGAGCATGCTCTTCAATGGCTTGGCACTGGGAAGCCAAACAATCTTGCCATTGTGCTGGAAGATGAGTATTGAATCTTCATTGGTGAGGATTTCCTCCGTGGGGGACTAACAGGTAGACACTTGAGCTTTCCAGTGCCTGGACTAGGCCTGTCCATGTGGCCAGAAGAAAACAACAGACAGAAAATCTCAGGTGCGCTAAGGAGGAAGGCATCCCTGACTACTGGTGACAAGGAAAAAGAGGACAAGCTCATGAGCATGCATGTGAATCCCCAGGCTCACTTGGCTCTTCATTTTACTCCTTCCACCCTGCTTGGTCTGACTGCTGGCTGTCAGACCCCCATCACTAGTGGCTTGTTTGTTTTAGAAATCATTCAGAATGTGTTTATTGAGATTTACACCTCCTGTCTGGGTAGGCCTTCGATCAATAATTAGAATAAAACAGCATCCCCAATTTGATGGTGGGAAACAATGAACCATTTTACCAGTCACTACTTATAACATTTTAAAGATTTATTTTTTTTTTATTTCATGTGTGTGGGTATTTTGACAGCATGTATGCCTGTGTATCACATGCAGGCAGTGCTGTGAAGGTCAGAAGAGGGCATAGAATCTGCTGGATCTGGCCAGAATTAAAGACACAGGTAGTCATGGGTGCTGGGAGATTAACCAATGCCCTTAGCCTTGGAGTCTGTTTCTTCAGCCCCTCCTTCGAATTTTATTGGACCAGCTGCAGTTGGGGTATCAGGCAGGAGGCATGAACACTTTGGGGGAAATCAGGAATTTCATTTTACAGTTTATGTTTAAAAGGAGTCTCTTGTCAGTGTCAAGTTTCAACCTGTACAATTAGAAAAGGCATTTGTGATGGAGAAGGAACTGCTTTAACATGCAAATGACTTTCCTTCTCTAGGATGAGTTTGCTAGATTGCAGACCTGACAAAGACTGAAACATCAATGTCAGTCACTCAGAGGCACAAGAGGATTACCTTTGAGTAATGTGTAATAGCAAAGATGGTGTTGCCTCAGTTACTTCTGTGTAAGACAAAAAGATTTAACGCTAGTGTAACTAATTTGAATATTAAAGAGCAGCTGTTACTAATAAAGTAATTTCATTAGTGCAGGGTCAATGGAGGTAAGAAGTGTTTTGGTTTGAATGCGAAATGCCTCCACAGGCTCCTGCACTCCAAGGCTTGGTCCCCAAGCCTTGCTGTGGGAGTTTGTGGAACCCTCAGGAGTCAGGCCTAACTAGAGGAAGTGTGTTGCCAGGAGTGGACTTTGAGGTATAGAGCTTGACACTGCTACACGCTTGAGCTGTTGCCAAGTCCTGCTCAGTACCACAGAACACCATTCTAGCAGGCTTCTCCTGGAGGGATTTCATGCCCTAAGGGAGCCCCAACCTTTTGTCTTCTCTGGGTCACATTGGATAAAGAATTGCCTTGGGCCACCTGTTAAAATACACAAGCATCAAAGAAAGCTGATGAACAGAAACAAAGTCTGTGTTCATTTTCATGACATTCATCATTACAGAGAAGCCAAAAGGTCTCAAACAGTAATCTTAATCATGTGGCTTCATGTCCTTTGAAATTGTTGAAAAAGGCTCCAGTGTATGATCACTAATAATGAAATTGAGCATATGTAAGCAATAAAATCTCTTTCCCCCTAGAGTCTAAATGTAAAAGTATCAGAGAAACATGAAACAACTAACAGCACTTTGGCATTGTATTTGAGAGGCCAAAGCCCCACATATGGCTTGGTGGAGCTGTGATTCTCCGTGAGTTCTCAGAGTGCCCATCAGATGTTTGGGTTCTAACTGTGCTCTCAGTGTGTATCATTCTTGAAAAGAGTTGCTCACATATGTAGGTCCTGCCAAAAAAGTGATGACACAGATAAGGCATAGTAGTAAAGTGATGGTCATTTGTCTGTGGGAAGATGGGACCTATGAAATTCTAGTCAAAAGACGAGGTCAAATTTGTCTTTAAATTGAAGTTCAGATTGTAGTTCTATAACTTCTGTTTGAAAATTGGCAGGTAACACATTAATGTCAATGGAAAATTGTGTCATGAATATTGATCATTTTCCAAGAAATCTTGAAATCTGTTTCCAAATTCTTGTCTCAAATTGATAACCATGACAACATATGTATATATATCGTATATCATATATAATATATAAATTTGTAAATATATATATTTGTATACATTATATATGCACATGTGTATATATGTAAATATATATATGTATTTGCTGTCCAAAGGACAATGTTTATCCAATGTATCAAAATTCATAGAATTGTTTGGCTTCATTTGACCTTGCTTAATTCCAACTTCATTCAGAAAGCTGTTAGGACTTGAAACATTAGATTGATAGTTGGTCTCTACTTCGAAAACAAGTGGAATTCATTTAAATGAGCTGTTAAATCTACCAAAAAAAAAAAAAAAAAGCTAAATCTATAAGCCAGTTTTAACTACCAAGTTCTGGCACAATTTTTTTTGAGACAGTGTTTCTCAGTGTAGCTTTGGAGCCTATCCTGAAACTCACTCTGTAGACCAGGATGGCCTCAAACTCACAGAGATCTGTCTACCTCTGCCTCCCGATTGCTGGGATTAAAGGTGTGTGCCACCATGCCCGGACAACTTTTGTTATTTTTTAAAAAATGTTTATGTGGATGTGTATGTGTGCCTGCATTAGTTTAAATAATCCACCTGTATGCAGGTGTCCATTGAGGCCAGAAGAGGATGGTGGGTCCTCTGAAACTGGAGTGATGCATTTACAAGACAATTGATATTGGTGCTGGGAGCATAGCCCAGGTCTTCTGCAACAGCAGTAAGAACTCTTAACTGTGGAGTCATCTCTATAGCTCCAAATTTTTTTGAATAATGCAAATGATATGATAACATGTCATATTGGTGAAATTATTAAGGCCACTCCACCTAGTTTAAAGGGACGTTTATTTTACAGGGTAACTTACAAGTGAAAGGATAGGCTACAGGGTCTGGGAAAGGTGTGGCGCAGTCCCGCGGTGTTCTCTGGAGAACTCTGCTCGGTCTACCTCCAGCGTCCAGGGTCCAGGAACTAAGACAGCTGGCGCATCCAGATCTCCGGTCTTCAGTGTCCTCTCTTAGCCCCGCCTTGTAGGCGTGACCGTTACCGAAGCCTCAATGGGGGTTGGAACTTCCAGGTCAAAGCTGGAATGGCTACCCACTACATCACCACAAGTCAAAACTCTTTTCAACATTGAGTCTCAGCTTAACCATCTTACTTCTGCAAAGTGAATGAAGTTGCCAAGGGCATCATCAATACTTTCAAGGAATTCCAGGAAATGATGATAATCTAACCCCCTGGCTCTTAGGAAATTTATAATCTTGATGATTTGCCTGACATTATTTATTTTTAATACTGTCCCACATAAATTTTCTTAATGCATTATGCAACATTTCATTAAACTTGAGTTTGAAGGTAAATGCATTATCTTCCACTAGTTTTACAAGTGCCTGTCTGTTACCCACCACTGCCAAGATACCATCTCAATTCATGTGGACAAGAAACAAAGAAAATTGCTTGAACCCATTTTGTACTGTTTTGTCTACCAATCTCTTGATTCAGTGGGAGCTTTTAGTGGTTTAAAGGATTCCTTCAGTGACATTATATCATTACCACCTCCAATCCCTATCATATAGTACACACTGAATTCTGCACTATGATTTTGCATATAATGTGTCTTCAAAGTATTGTCTGAGAATTAACACAAAATTCCTGCAAATTAAGGAGAGTACCTTACACTTCTGACTCAACAAGAAATTAGATCTCTCTCTCTCTCTCTCTCTCTCTCTCTCTCTCTCTCTCTCTCAGCATTCCTTTTGCTCAGAAAAATTTTCAAGTCTGTTTTCAAGATGTAAAAAAGCAATGGTGTGACTGTAAAGATGATAGATAAGGCATCATATTTACTTTTTCCATGAAAATTGTTTGACCGGAAAATAGAAAGTAAGATCTGGGGCTGTTCTCGTTTCATTCCTGGTGATGAGATAAAAATACCTAGATAAAACCAGTCTAAGGGAGAGAAGACTCATTTCATGTTACAGCCCATCATTGCAGGGGAGTCATGGTGGTAGGAATGTGAAGCAGCTTGTCACATGACATCAGAGGTCACATGACATCACAGTCACCAGCAGATAGAAAGGAATGCATGCACAAATACTGAGCGCTCCCTCCACTCTTACATGATCCGGGATTCCCACCTTGGAAATGGTGTCACCTGGAGTAGGCTATGCCTTCTTCATCAATTTGTGTAGCCAAGACACAGACATGGCTAAGGGACAATTCACTGTAGACTTTCCCTCATTGAGATACTCTTTTCTGATGACTCTAATTTGTGTCAAGTTAACAATTAAAACTAATTGTCACAGGGCCCTTCCATATCTCAGCGGACAGTGTCAGCTAAACTGGAGTGCCAACTGTAAAGTGTTGTTACTGATGCAAGGGTAAGATGTGTCGAGGGTCTGGAAGTACCCTTAACAACCAAGTAAGAAAACTTATTTGTCTCCATATAAAATTAAATTCCTATCATTTGCAATGGCAGGTTAAAACATCATTAGCAAGCATTTGCCAAGTACATGTAAAGTCTGTTGGTACAATTTTATCTTTTTTGTTTGTTTGTTTTGTTTGGGTTTTTTTTGTTTTGTTTGTTTGTTTGTTTTTCAAGACAGGGTTTCTCTGTGTAGGCTTGGCTGTCCTTGAACTCACTCTGTATACCAGGCTGGCCTCGAACTCATAGAGATCAATCTGCCTCTGCTTCCCAAGTACTGGGATTAAAGGTGTATGCCACCATCACCCAGCCCAACTTTATCATTTTAACTTAGAACAAAGCACCCTGGAATCTGTGTACTGCAGTAACAATGAAACCATGTATGCATATACATATACATACTGAGAACATATGTGCATTTGTTTTGTGTAACATTAATGCAAGATGTTGTCATATGCAAAGTTTGTGCTTGAGAATTGTGCAACTGTGTTTTAAAATGTTACTAAAAATATTGTGTAATGTTTTAGGAAAGATGTCATGGTCCACATTCATCCACAGCCTTAAATCATGTGTCAAAACAAACCTTTTCTCCTTTGAATTGCTTCTGTTGGGTATTTTGTGAAAGCAACAAGAAAAGAATAATTACTATAGGAATGAAGGTCAACTTCTATACTTCTAGTTAGTAGAAACCTTACATTTGTGCCATTATTGCAGGTCGAAATTCAAATTTCATTTCCAAAAATTTTTGCCTGTGTAAATCTGAGCTGAATAATTATTTTCTCACTGATGATGTAGACATAAGAAAACATTAACCTGACAGAGTTTTTGAGATGATTGGATTAGATAAAGCACTTATTTATCACTAAGCATGGATCCTCACACACAGTAAGGAATGACTAAATGTCAGCTAAAGCTGCTAATTACTATGTTATGCTATTTGTTTTCACAAGAACCATTACGACTTTGAAAATTTCCATTAAAACTTACACATTAATTTTTCATAAGTAAGAGATATATTTTCTCAACTAATTCTAGTCCTTTCCAAATCAGAAACAATCATACAATTGTATAATCATATATCAAGTGAGAAAAAAGCATAATTAAATTTGATCAATGTGTTTTTACTAATTATATAAGTACAGCATATTTTCCCTGGTTGGTGTAAAAGTTAACCATTAATAGATCATTAAAATTCACAGTGTGGTAAGAAGCCACTAAGTCATAAGTACCACCCACTTCAAGTGCAATATTTAAGAAAATAAATATTATATATTAATCACACCATTAATTTTTTCTGTTCTTTGGAATAATTCAGACTCCTTTTATATGCATTTGTAAACTGTGGGTGATTCATCATAATGGCTGTGAATCAGGGGTATTTAAATGACTTCATGATTAAATGAGTTCCTACCAGCTCAGCCACTTAATTTAGTCATACTCTGACTCTTTTCATCTATATTAGAAATGCTTTAACAAGAAACATGTATATCAAAAAATTAATAAAATTATAATTGTCACCAACATAAAAATTTCAGGAAAGAAAGAAAATGCATAAAACTATCAAGTAAATTAATGCATGCATGAAAAATTATCCAATTATAGTTTCTTGGCAGCAAATGCAAAACTAAAATGAAACATTTTGAAATAGAGTTACAACTTCTCAGTTATAGAAGAAGGCTCAAACAGTATAAAGATGACAGAGGCTGGAACAGTGATTTCATGGTTACAAGCACTTGCTACTCTTCCAGAGGACTAGCGTTCTGTTCCCAGCACCCATGTCAGGCATCTCACGATTACCCACAATGCTAGCTCCTGGGAATCCAATGCCATCTTCAGGACTCCTCGGGTGCACACATGTACATACTCATGCACAGACACACCTATAAAATAAACTTACAAACAACAACCAAACAAAAACCACCACAAGTATGTCAACTGTTAGTTTTTCTTAACTTTAACGGAAAAATAATTTCCTTGACCATGTAATCAATTTCTTTCAGTGTTTCTTGACACTTTAAGCTAAATCATACATGTGAATGAACCTTTGACACCTAAAATTGGCAAGGAGATTTTTTTCTCATTCCTGGCTGGTGATCACTAACTATAAACATCGCCTGCATTTCTCATCATACAAATACAAACACAGGGACATAAAAACACCACCACAGTAAAATGCTCCCAGGACTTTTGTCTTCACTCAGTCCCTGCCTCCATCCAGTTTCAACCTAAGCACTGTTGTTGGCCTTATTCCATGCCCTCTCTCTCCTCACAAGCTACCTCTCTGGCCATCCTGCTAAGTGTCATCGTGCCTATATATTAGTTAATTGTTTAGTTGTTGCAGCAAAATACCTACCAAAAGGAAATTAATGAAGGAAGAGTTAATTCTGGCTCACTGTTTGAGGATACAGTTCATCACGATAGGAAGGTCACTGAAGCACAAGCTTGAGTTGACTGGTCATGTTACATCCTTAGGTCAGGAAGCAAAAACCAGTTAATGCTGTGCTCAGCTCACTTTTTCCTTTGGTTGAGTCTAGGACACCGGCCCATGGCATGATAACACCCATATTTAGGGTGAGTCTTTGTCACTAAATTAAAGTAATTATCTAATCCCTCTCAAGCATGTCCAGAGGCTTGTTTCAGAAGTAATTTTTCTATCCTGACAGGTTGACAACTGATATTGATCATCATTACTTGCATGTTGTCAGCCTGTATGCAGCAGGACCTCCTTTCCCAGCCTCTCAATTCCATGCAGCCCTCGCTCATTCTCCTGTTCCTGGAAGCTTCTGCTTTATTTGTTTCCTTCTTTTCTGCTCTTTTCCCTTCTCCATCTTTCATTTCCCCTCCTCTTTTCTTGTTGGTCTCTTCTATACCTGTCTTCTTAGTATCTATTTTATACCTTCCTGGAGTCTTATGGAGTCAAGCATCTCCTCTAAATGTCCTCACATGGTCAAAGTAAATCTAGGTATCTTTGTAGAGCAGTGATCTTACATGCAACATGATTGCATTCTGTGTAAGGCATGGACCCCTAGGAAAAAACATAGAAAGTTAAGATGATATGGAATACTGGCTCATAAAATAAAATAGGGAGAGTGATAGAAATGTGTGGGGTTTATTTATTGGATTCTTGAGACAGTATCTCAGTATGTGGCCTCAACTTTTCAATTCCTGATTTCTTCCTCACTTCATGATCATATTTCCTGTTCTGTGCTACCAAGTGCAAGTGCATGTACACACACATACACACACATACAGAGAGAGAGAGAGAGAGAGAGAGAGAGAGAGAGAGAGAGAGAGATTATTTTTACTTCACTTAACATAATGAACTTCATTTTCTAGCAAATGGTATGATTTTATTTCCTTTTAAGGATACATGAAACTCCATTGTATATATGTGACATGTTTTCTTTATTCAATCACCTGCTGATGGACATCTAGGCTGGCTCCGTTTCCTGGGTATTGTGGATAAGTGCAGCAATGAACATTGTTGTGCAAATACTGCTGTGATATGTTGGCTTAATATTATCCCTCTGTTAGGCTCTATCTATCCATACACTTATATAACATATTCCATAAGTTATATATATATATATTACATATTCCACATATTTTTATATATTCCATATATATATATATGTAAAGGTTAAGTCACTTTTATATAACATGAATGAGGTTACTTTTGCTGTCTTTTGGTTTCTACATGCATATATTGTATGAAAGACTTTTCCTGCTGTGATGTAATGTGCATGTGCCTATAGGCACATGCATATGCATACTCACATGCACACCTATAATGGGAACCCACAATAGACCAAAGTTACAATTGTACCAAAGTCCTACTTGACACACAAATGTGATTTCCCTGGGGTTACTAACAAATAAATGGGTGAGGGGTTACATATAGGAGCATTTTTTTTTGACACAAAAGCAGCTGATCTCTCAAAAGCTCACCCAGATCCAAGTGATGGCTGATGAAAGCTGTGGTTCTAGGGCTCTCTGCACAACTGTGGCAGCTGGACAGGTCTAGAATCTCTCTGTAGCTCGCCTGGTCAGAACCAGTCCCTCTAGCTTGTTCCTCCCTCTAGAGTCCTGGAAACGCATCTGTTTCAATCTTTCAAGTTCCCCCTCCCCTACACAGGTGAAATTTGTTTACTTCCTGAGTCATAAGAACTTGCCATTCCCTCTGGGAGACATTTCAGTTCAGAGGAAGCAGCTAGACACCAACTTGACATCTTTTTCTGTCCCTCCACTTCAGGCTATAAGTTTTACACCTAAATTTAGTCTCTGTCATCTGAATATTACTGTTTGAAAAAATCCATTCTTTGATTTTTCAATAGAATAATTTATTCTGTTTAAAATTTTTGTAGGAAGAGATTATTATTGCATTTTTAAAAAATTGCTAGTCATTACTATGATCCTTGCTTTCTTTTGGCCTTTTATCCTTTATGGTTTGATGATTTTCTGTAAATTGATACTTTGATTCTCTTCTCTTTTTGTGTATTTGATACAAAGTTTTGCTTTATAATTACCATGAGTTTTATATACACACACACACAAATTTATAGCTGTCTGCTTTAAGCAATAATGTTATGACATAAAATTAATGATTTTCCCTCTCCTTGTGTACATTTTAATTTTAATGCTATAGTTTATATATATTGTATTGTATTTCACTTAAATAATTTTATAGCTGGCAATCATTTTAATGAAATTATACTTTACCCTAAATCTGGAAATATAATCCAATTACACACACTATTACAGTATTGTGATACTTTTATTTCATTCTATACTCACTGTTATAAGTTAGTTTATATTTGGTGTTTCCATCCTACTAGCCACTCTCCTTTACTTTGGTTTAGTGACTTCTTTAACATTTACTGTATGGCAGGTGTTATGGCAGTGAACTCCTTCGACTTTGATTTCTTTAAGAAAGTCTATCTCACCTCTGTTTCTATGAAATGACTGTAGTGGATGAAATAGTCTTGGTTAGAAGAAAGGTTTTTTTTTTTTCCAATGATTTGAAAAACATCATTCTACCCTACCCTGACCTGCAAAGTTTCCACTGAGAGAACTATGATGGTGCTGTGAATGCTGCCACACTGGTGAGAAAGCTCTTCTCTGTTGCTCCTTTCCAGGTTTCCTCTTTTCTTCAAGTTATGTCCTTTGACTCTAACTTGATAAATTATTCTTTGGGTTGAAGTTGGCGATCTGAAAAAGTATGCTTGGATTAGCATACTTTTTTCAATGTTAATAACCTTCAGATATTATTTCTTAGTAATTGTCTTATTGATAGATAATGTCTAGTTGTATATGTATAGCACATTTCTATTTTAATTTTTTAAATCCTGTGCAGTATTTGGTTTCATTATGGCACTTCCATACAAAACTTCTTATGCCAATTTTCCATCACCTCTCATCTTTCTTAAACCAGTGTCTACCATTCTGTCCTTCAATGGTCTCTAATAAAGTTAGCACTCAAATAATGACTTTCATTGTGGTATTTTCATGCACATATATCATTATGTTATGTTCTTATTCATCTTCCTTGCCCACTGCCCTACCTCATAGCTCCTGTCCCCCACTCAGTGGCTAATGTCTGCCTCACCTCACAGTCTTCGCTCTGTCTTTATGTTTCATGTATTCTATTACCCTCTTCAATCACCATTTGCCTTCCCTTAAGACTTCTTTGTCCTCCATCACACACATGTGCACCAATTTAAATCTAGATTCTACATATAAAAGAAAATAAGAGTTTAATTTCGTGCAAGCACTATGGAGATCAATATAGAGCTCCTCAGAAAACTAGATTTAGAACTACCATATGACCAGAATATACAGTCAAAGGACTCTTAGTCAAAGAACCACAGGAATATTTATGTATCCATGTTGATTGATGTACTCTGCATAATAGCTAAGAAACAGAGTCAGTCTAGACAACCAACAGATGAATGGATAAGAAACATGATAAATTTATATAATCGAACATTTCACCTGTAAGTAAAAATGAAATCATGACATTTCTAGGAAATTGGATGGAACTGGTAATTATTACACAAACAAAACAAAGACAAAGGATTATTATTTTTCTCACCATGCGAGGCAAGCAATCTAACACTGACCTACATTTTCATTTTATTTTGAAACTGTCTCACCGGTGGTCCAGATTGACCTTGAATTCATTATCCTCCTCAAACATCACAGGTAGATGCCATTACAAGTATCCATCACTACTCTTGGTTTAATGATTTAAATTTATTTTAAAATCTATTCTTTGAGAGTTGTGCACATGCATATAATATATTATGATCATATCCATTCCCCATTTCTCTTCCAGCTCTTCCTGTATTCCTCTAAACTCATTCCTTTATGAATTTAATGTCCTGTTTAAAGAAAATATTTCACTGCATGTAGTTAGTGTTGTCTATGTGCACATGGGTGTAGGGCCATCTCCTAGAGCATAGACAACCTGCTTGGGACTATGAACTATTAATAGCTTCTGAACTAGAAGTAAGGCCTCATGACCCACTCCCACATCTCTTCTGGAATTTTGGCAGGCTTGATATTAGACAGGTCATTTGCAAGTAATGACAGCTGCTGTGAAGGATGCTCCTTGAGCCTTAAGGAGGAGTGAGCAGAGCACACACAATCACTTGCAATAAGTTAAATTATTGCTGAAGACATCACATATTTTGAATGCATAAGTCAACCTTTAACTAACCAGAACTCCTCTAGGCTGCATAGCTTTCATAGTGCTTGAAGATACTCTTTAGGTCACTACTAGCAAAGAGGGATATTAAGTGTCTTATCAAGAACTGGACCCTGTCTATGGGATGTGCCCACAACTGCAATAGTACCATGACTGGGGGATAACTAATCACTTTCTTAATTGATTGGAGGCCTGTTTCATAGAATGGAATTTTATGCCTGATACTATAAACTAGAAAAAAAGTTCACATCTGGGTAGGTATAGGTACTAGGGGTAAGTTCAATGTTGTTATTTTGATAAATAACATAGTAAGTTATCATGCCAAACTGCCATCTAAATGTTTTGTTTTTACCCCTAGACCTAATTTGCTCTAGCCTGAGAGAGACCCTTCGTTTTATAGTTGGTGGCAATTAATGCAGAGACTCATAACTGGTTAAATACTGATAAAAACTGACTTGTTTTACAATATCAAAATTTGCAGAAGAAAATACTTAACATACATAATGCATGTTTTGTGACACAGGGCTGAACCCACTTATACAGGAAGCTGAAGAAGGAGGCTCACAAGTCAAGCTCTGCTTGGACTACAAAGTGGGTTCAAAGGCCAGTCTGGGCAGCTTAATGAGATTGCATCTCAAAATATAAAGTAAAAAGAAATGTGCTGGCAATATAGCTGGGTGCTATATAAAGCAATTATCTAGCATGTGAAAGACCTTGGGTTCAATCCCCAATACCATAAGAATAAAAATCCATTTTAAAGGATCAGTTATTCCTTTAAACTTATTGAACCATTTTTTAATCTTCATATATCACTAAAAGAGCTATTTTTGAAGTAAACTGCTGAGACTCATTCCTGCAGAGCCTGATGGCCATTCTGTATAGTGTGCATATGAACTTGAGCCTGGAACACATAGTTACGTAGAAATAAAGAGTCCCTTTAAGCTTTGCTGAACTTATTCCCTCCTGCAGGAATATTTTTACTTGATTTAAGTTTAATGTGTGTGTCTTGGTCCTTTCACATATTCATCATAGGGTACTCGCACTGATAAATACCATCCTGTCAAAGAGTAAATGAGTCTTTTGTCAGCAGCACAAATGGCACAATGCTGTCTTCCTACGGTGTCTATCAAGCGACTCGCTAGCTTCAGTGGACAAGTCCTTACCACTGTACTACAGTCTGTTTTCTCTGTGTGAACAAACCCTCGGTTTGTCTGTTGCCTGTATGTGTCGTAGCTTATTTGATAATATCAATACCTGAAAATTATTCAGTGAGTGACATTCCGGGATTGTTTTTCCTGGGATGAGAAACAGATGTAGTTTTCTTGATCACTTCCTTGATCATTTCACAGTGCTTAGGGTAATGCAATGGCAAAACCTGAATAACACAGTAAGTAATAACCAAAGTCTTATTGTGTTTGTACATATAACAGCAAATGCATAAATACATGTTAGACGATTATATCCTGATAATACATCAGTATAACAGAGTGTTTAGTTAAAAAAAGAAAAACTTGTGCGTTAGGTGAGCTGTAATATTATTCACCATATTTAAAGTGCTATGAATGTTTTTTTAAAAATGACAATGGAGGGATTAGAGAGATGGCTCACTATTAAGACTCCATACTACTCTTGCAGAAGACCTGAGTTTAATTCCCAACATTACACAAGGCAACTCACAACCACGTGTAACTCCAGTTCCAGGGGATCTGATACTCTCTTCTGGCCACTGCATGTACCGGCACTCATGTGCATTTTCCCATACATACATACATACACACACACACACACACACACACACACACACACACACACACACACTGTGTAAAAATTATTTTTTCATCTAGAAAATAAGTAAACTTAAGTATGTGTTTATAGTACCTAGCTATCACACACCTAATAATTTGTTCTAGAGAAATAAAACATTTTGTTCATATAGAACTGTACATAAATGTTCATAAAGGCTTGATTTGAGGTCCACAAAACTGCAAATCAAGTTGAACATCCTTTGATGAATAGACAGACTTAAAAAATGTATCGCGCCAGTTGTGGTGGCACATGTGGGTAGGATTTGCTGAAGGAGGCAGAGGCAGGAGGATCAGGAGTTCGAGGTCAGCCTGGGCTACACATTTAAAGCTGGGCGGTGGTGGCACATGCCTTTAATCCCAGCACTCGGGAGACAGAGCCAGGTGGATCTCTGTGAGTTCGAGGCCATCCTGGGCTACCAAGAGAGTTCCAGGAAAGGCACAAAGCTACACAGGGAAACCCTGTCTCAAAAAACCAAAAAAACAAAATAATAAAATAAAGTAAAAAAGAATTACTAAACAATGAAATAACACTCTGTAATAATATAGGGTGAAAAGAGCAGTGAAGGGTATGGCACTGAATTAAAAATTCCAGTATCAAAGGGTTACATACTCTGTGATTCCATCTATGCAGCCTTCTCAAAGAGACAGACTTAAGGCAATGGAGAACAGATCAATAGTTGCAAGGGGTGAGTTTAGGAACTAATACAAAGAAGTGCATCAACTAATAATGGAGATACATTCTGAAAAATATTAGGAGACTGTAATATAATAGAAATATCACAGGGCGTGTGTACTATGGTGGTTACAATGTCACCAAGCAATACCATATCCTGAAACCACTGTAGTGTGCATAGAAAATGCCCCACAGAGCTTGAAGGCACTGAAGATTATTTGTGATAACCAAACCATTCTGAATCTTGATTGTGGCAATCATTACTAGAATCTACATAGATGAAAAAATTCCACAGAGCTGCATATTAACAGCATGTACAAAAACTATCAAATCATGTTCTGTAATAATGTATCCATGCATTTTGTTGCAAACTCCTTTAACAGAGCTTGAAGATCAGATGGAAGTGGTAAATAAGAATACTGAAAGCTAGAAAAAATATGTCAAATTCTATCTCCTGGAGTAAAGCATTAAGTGAATTCAGTGTGCTTACCTCTGATAAGGTAGGACTGCATCATTTTTCAAGCCTTTTGTACTTACATTGTCTACCTCACTAATGGGTGAACCTGCTAGAAGAATTCCATGGAAGGGGGTGGTGCTAATGCTCTCAAGACTACAATTCCTTATTCCTTGAAGAAAGTAGCAACTTATTTCCATGAATTTGAAAGAGAGCAAGGGGAGGTATATAGAAGGGGTTGGAGGGAGGGAGGCAAGGGGGAAATGATCTAATTATATTATAATCTCCAAAGAGAAAAAGAAATAATTTTCAAAAGACTAGAGAAATGAACAGTCATGAAGATCAGGGATGAAAGGAATGTAGGTTTCAAGATCTTTCAAAATGTCCATAAAAATTTGAGGAGTGTAGTTAGAAGCTCATGGAATGACTGAGAGTAGGAAGGTAGCTTGACTTGCAGCATCCTAGTACTATTCAACCAAGATGTTCCCTTAACACCATCAAGAAGCAGGCTGTAAAAAAATCATGAAAACTCCAGGAAAACCATGTTCTCCAATGTTTTAAGTGTAGCCACAAAGGACATCATACAGAGAAAAGTTTTATTCCATTGCTTCTTCTCATTGAGTACATACCAAGAATATGATACTTGGAGAATTTGGAATGATAAACACAAAACCAGCTAGCTGAGGCTAAAAAGGAAGAAAATAGTTAGAAACCTCTGATCATCAACAATGTGGTTACAGTATACTTCAAACTTCAGTCGTGACAAGTCATAAATACCTCTTATATTCACTCAATGGTAGCTACTCAGCTGCTGAGGGAGAAAAAGCAAGCTCTGTGGACGAATCTTATTCTCTGTGTTGTTTTCGGTTATAAGATTACTTTGTCTCTTACAGTTGTTTTAGTGGAGCTTAGTTAAGAGGAGTTGAAAAGGCACACACTGAGTGACATTAAATAGGAGACCCAAGTGTCAAGCATGTAATGAATGTGATCTTTTTTTCCTGTTGGAGAAAACATGCGTTGGTTAAAGATCAGTCATCTTTGAAAATAAGTTAGCTATTAGGGAAAATGGAGCTCAATAATCTGTACCCCAATTTCATGATTACATTCCATTTCTGAAGTGACAAGTTCTGTAATATGTTAATAAATCAGAGAACTGGAGCCCAGGAACATGTAGTTCTTATTATGTAAGACTGTTCAGTAATTCAGTCAATTTGATGGAAACTCTCTTGGCCTGTTCTCTCATTTTCTTCCCTCACTATAATACAGATACTTTTGTTATGCAATTTCTGTGATGATTAAAATACTTATGGTCATACAGTATAGACCCTCTTGATCCTGACCATCAGTAGATGCTTGCTGATGTTCTGATTGTTAAATGAGGTTTGTTGAATTGCAAACAAAGTATAATTTATGAAGATTTTTCTATATCTACTTTCTTCCTTAGTTATTTAACCTTTTGTCTTTGCTTATTCAATATTCAGAAAAATCTTGGATTATAGTCATTATTATCCCTAAGTTAGATGTGGAAAATGGTAAAGAGGTTAGTTAGATAATTTATCTATGACATGGAGATAATAAAGGTGGTATAGTTTCAACACACAGAGTTCCTTTACCAGTCAATATTAAAGGAATGCAAATATATTCAAAATAATCCCAAACGCTAAAACAACCTCAGTGTTATTCATTCAGTTGAAATAGAGATTTTTAATTATCTAATGTAATCCTTTTCCACAGTACAAGTATAGGAATTAGCCGTATAAGAAAAAGGTGTCTTCACCAAACTTAGTTCTTAGTTGTTCATGGCCTATTGATTATTTTCTTGCCAAGCTTCCTTGTTCCTATCCTACATATTCACTTCAGCTGAATGTAGTAGTTCACACTGTTGCCACTGAATTCGGATTACCCAACAGTATGCAGGATAATTGCAAAGTACAGCAGGCAGGATTGAAGCAATGAAGGAATGCAGAATTAAATAAAGACTCCAGTATCCAACATCTTCCAAGACACTTAGTAGTATAACCCAGCATGATATTTGGATTACACATGTGGTGAAACCTTCAGGGGATGCTCCTACTATGTTATTCATCACTAACTTTTAAAATATTCCCCCCTGGTTCCTCCTGATATTTTTTATCATCCCAGAGCTCCCACTCAGTGTGCCTAGATTTAAACTTATGATCCAGTATTGAGAACAGCTAGATTCCAAAGCTGGGTTTAAGCTTTGACTTGAGAAAGAAACTACAGGCCAAATACTAAAAATAAAAAGCTCATATTTTTCTATTTTCTTTCTACACAAGGATGAGCAATTGCCAAATCCTCTTTCAGTTTATGCCTATAAACCTTTACTTGTCGTCAACTTACAAGTCAATTATGAAGAAAAATCATTTACATTCATCTCCATGTCTTCAAAGTTTTGCATCTAGTGGTGGTCAATTTTTGGTACATAATGGCTACAAGAAATAATGACTTTATAGAAAAAGTATATTATCTCTGTTCTCTATCTCTTTTAAGGATAGTAGTGATAATACAGTAGGATTTTTATCCTCATAACTTAACCTAATGCTCATATATTGCAGGAAAAAATTAAATTTTGTTTAAAGAATGAAAAAAGTTATACTGAGTAACATAAGGTGATGGAGTATCAGATCCTGGCCTTCATACCACAAATCCAACCCTGAAGAAACCCACAGCCGATCTGTAACCTATCTCTAAAGAAAATAGGCCTGAGAGAGCTCAGGATTCTAGTTAAAGAGCATCACTGTAGAGAAAAAAAAGGAAGTTTTAATTTGCATTTTCCTGATGATTAAGGACACTAATTAATACTTTAGCAATATTTATGGGCCATTTGTGTTTTTCTTTTGAGACTTCTATGCTCAGTCCCTTAGCTAATTTGTCATTTTTTTTTGTTTGGTTGTTTCTTTTGTTCTGTTTAGGTTTGTAGTTCTTTGTGTATTTCAGACATTAATTCTCTATAGATGGAAGCTACTCTGAGATTCCCTATCACCCTTCTCAGAATGGATGTCATCCGAAATGCAAATGCAAATGTTGAGGAGGATGTGGGGCAAAGGAAACCTTATTTACTGTTGGTGTGAATACAAACTGGTAGAGCTATTATGGAAATCAGTCTGAAGTTTTCAAAGAACTAAACACAGACCCTGCTAACCACTTCTCAGGATGTACCCAAAGGAAAACATGCGATATGAAATGTAAGGGAGAAGACTAGGGGGAAAAAAAAGGTATTTGAATGGAAAGCAGAGATATGAGCTAGATATTGGAGTACGGGTAAAAACAAATGTAAATATTTTTGAAAACCCATATGAAAACCTACTAATTTGTAAGCCAAATAAAAGAGTATTTTAAAAAGTTTAAATACAGATACCCTATGTAGATGGATAAAGTGACTCTAGGAGCCAGATAGGTATTAAATGAAAACCCCAGCATTATGGGTGTTCATCTTGCCTCCAAGTTGCTGGCTAGGGAGCACCCTGAAGCTCCCCAAAGCAATACTCTTGTTGCTGCTCTTGGTTACCAAAAGAACTACATAGTAAGACCTTATTGCTAAAGTCACCACATTCTTTCTGTGCAGAACATAGAGAATCTAAACTAGAACTGAGATGGAAGCTCCACCCTACTGGCTACCTTCCCATGTTATAAGGTGCTATGCAGGTTGCTTGGGGAGTATGTTATCTACAACCATGGGCTCTATATGCTACATTACTGACTTGGTAGGTAAGATGTGCCCAGTACTGCAATGGTGACATGACTATCAATGGCTTTGTGGTTGGATTTACGGCCCACTCTAGTAGTTGCTTTGCTTATTCAATATTCAGAAAAGTCTTGGATTATAGTCAAGCTATTGTTGATTATTTCACTAAGTGTAACTTACATGCTTGTCAAGCTGCCATATATCTATATCTATATCAATATCAATATCTATATCTATATCTATATCTATATCTATATCTATATCTTTCCATAGATTAGTTCTGCTCTCTCAGCTTTGGTCAGAGGGACTTCTTTGTTGCAGTGGGCACTGATCACTGCAGAGGCTCATAACTGATCAAAGCACCGAGAAGTGACTATTGAATCCTCAGCCTTAAGTAGGACATCTACAGGACACTGTCCAAGGTTCAGGAAATAGCTTAAAAGAGGAGCCAGAGGGAAAACAAGAAGTCACAAGATGGGTGGAATGTTATGGAACACTCTTTTTTAGGCATGGCACAGCCACTGAACTCCTGAACTCTCAGAAACTATGATTCCCTGCACAAGACCTGCACATAATTGATCTATCAAGGTAACATCATGTAGAAGGGAGGAGACCACCTTCCTGCCTTACCCTGAAGACTTTTAGGTAGTGATATCGCTTAGGGGAGAGGGCTTCTTGAGGCCCCAACCCCTCCCGACACTCCATAAGCAGGTATTGGTTGCTGAGAGAAGAGAAATTTCATTCGGTGGTTTATGTACTGGTTTGTTATACATGCAACTCATATCTGTCACTAACCCCTCACTCATGCCCCTTTTAGCAACTTTAATTAAACTCACTGGGTCACACACCCACAAAAAGATGTGAAAGTAAGAGGGGGCTAGTTGGAAAGATGAAGGGATCCATGGCAGTGGGAGGGGGACAGGAGAGGGAGATGGGGCTGAAGATGATCAAAACACTTTCTATACATGCGCAACAATGTTAAATGAAATTTATTGCTATGAACAAATATACCCATAAATTATTTAAAACTAAAGCAACACAACAACAAAACAAACAAACCACAAATAATGATAGAAAAAGAGCTTCTTCAAGACAGTTTCATCTTGTCTGTATCTGTCCATGCCCACTATTAGGTTAAAAAAAAAAAAGAGTCCTGAACCCAGAAGTCTCTGCCTTCCAAACTCCCGTGTCTGACATAGCAGCTTTCAAACCACTCCAGCCAGCACTGACAGGCATTTTAGCCCAGAACTGAGTAGATATCACATCTGATATTAACCCCTTCAGATATTGATGCTGGCCTTTCGGACCACACACTTAGACATATGTACTGTTGGACCTAGAGGCAACACTGAGGCATTCAATGGCCACAATAGCCACAGTGAACCTTACATCTTTTACTACCAATAGTGTCATAGTTGCCTTGATGAACAGCCAAAATACCTGAGCTGTAAAGATACCATGCTCCCTGGTCTCAAACCCCCAAGAGCCCCAGCAGATGGTGGTATCTTATGTAATAATGGTTAGTGCCACTATAGCATTTGGTATGCTATTCTGGGAAATATGACAACCCTGTGCATATTCCATGCCTCCACATTAAAGGCTCTTGCTTAAAATAGTAAATCTAAACTTTTTAAAGAAATATTTATTCAGGTAACACTAAATGCATAGTTAACCGAACTCAAAGGAATCTCCAGAGCATCATATGTTGTCCAACAAAATAATTGTGCTAAAGAACAAAATGCCTGTGTACAACAATAGACCACAGATAAGAAAATGAGGGAAAATTTTCAGTCTGAAAGAAGCCCAGCCCAGCTCAGATACAAAGCACAAGAAAGACTGAAACAGGAATTCAGAATCTGAAAATCCCAGAGATTGAAGAAAAACAAAGCAAAACAACAACAACAAAAAGAAACAAAACCTGACCAAGAATATCACTAACAAACTAAGTCATGCAGAAGAAAGAGCCAGAAAATTCAAGTACAAATCATTTGGCATTATCCAACCAGTGGCAAATAATAAAACAAAACAGAAAAATAAACTGAAGGTTGCCTAAAGGATATATGAGATGCCATTAATCTGAATCAAAATGTGTAAAACATATGTAGAAGGAAAGTGGGAGAGAAGGGAACAAAAATATTTGTGAATAAAAAGAAAGTGAAGCCGTCTCAAATCTGGGGAAAACAATGGACATCCAGGATAAAAGACTGTAAGAGCTCCAGACACTTGATGGTAAAGTGCAGTATATCAAGACAGTTTCTGAGATCCAGAGATGAGAGAATTTTGAACAAACAAGAGAATAAATATTTACGACATAAAAGGGAACCTTCACAAAACTAACGCATTTCTTTTTGCATTTTTATAGATGCTTTATGGAAATGTAATTTCCATTTACTGTGTCTAGTTTGGTGATTCCAATGTTCAGTTACTCAATCTCATCACTGTGAGTTTTAGAACACTGTCATTACCTGGAAGGAAAACCCTGTGCCTGTGAGCAGTTACCACATTTGCCCACACCAAAATTCTTGGGCATCGCTTTCTGTCCCTATGGCTTTGCTTAACCTGTCATGCAACAATAACACAATCATATATCATATATGGCTTTTCATACTTTTCCTTTCCTACTCAGCCTAGTGTTTTCAACATCCCCCATGTGTTCCCAGTGTACTTCATTTCTTTTTATTGTTGAATAATATTCCACCATGTGGATATACCACATCTGTTTATCCATTTGCTGCTGGTAGATGTTTTAGGCTGCTTCCATTGGGGGCGGTTATGAATAACGTACCATGATCATTTGTGCGTAAGATTTTCTGTGAATATGTGTTTTAATTTCTCTAGAGTTTTAATTCCAGCTCAGAGTAAAATGGCTAGGTCATATAGGAACTCTATAATTAAGTTTTTAAGAAGCTTCCGGGATGTTTCCATAGCAACTGCACCATGCTGCACTCCTACAAGCAGTTTAGGAGGTTCTGCTTCTCTACTCTTTGCCAGCACAGTCTGTGGTGGCTTTAGGTGATAGCCACACTTGTGGGTACACAGCAGCATCCCCATGAACACATTTCTTAATAGAAACCTCACACACTGGAGGAGTGTGATAAAATATTCAAAGTATTTGAAAGGAAACAAATCTTCCAAATAGGAAATTGTTTCTGGAATAGCTCTTTTTGAGAAATGAGGGAGAGATAAAGACATTACTAAACAAACAGAAAAAAACAATATTATATCCATATAAAACACAATTATATCCATATAATATATCTCAATTTAATTTTAAAATGCTGGAATACTGTAATGCTAATGACTTCTAGTACAAAAATTAAAAGACTGATAATTAAAAGCAACTGAAGATAAAATAATTTATGGATATACAATATACAAAAGTTTATCTTAAGACATCACAAACAAAGTGGAGAAACCAGGTAAAATGCATAGCTTTTATCTGGAATCAGTTTAGTTGCTACTAACTTAATACTATATGTATGTTATTGTAACTATAAGCTGTCACCTATGAACATCATGAAAATCACAAAGCAAAACCCTACAACAAAAACTAGATAAAACAAAGACAATAGTATCCCAAAGACATCAAAAGAGGAGGAAAGAAGCTGAGTTGTGATAAAATAACTAGAAAAATTAACAAAATAAACAACTCAACAATCACCTCAGCAGTAAACATATGAAACTTCCCTACCAAACGATACTGAGTTTAATGTCAAAGAAAACCACATGAGCAGAATGTGTTTATAAATGAGGATAAATGCAGCCCTAAAAAATGGAAAATTATTCCCAAAAATTCTAACCAAGTGAACAGGGAGCAATACTTCAAAGGGTAAAAAATATCTGTAAGTGAAAAGGAATCCCTAGAGACCAGGAGGAGCAATATGGAATGCCAAGAGGGCTGTGCAGTGGGGCACAGTGGTAAATAGCATGCTCCCATCCCATTAGCAGGCCCTCTGACAGTCTAGAACTGGCAGGGAATGACTGACAGCAGTAACCGGAAGCAACTTCAGCAATGAGCAGAACTTCAGACAGCACTTCAGGAAGGAAACAGCATCCCGAAAGTCACAGAACAAAGGTAGCTGAGACGGAACATTTTTCCAAACAGGAGCAGAACACTCATTTTGTCAAATGCATGGGGAACACTTTTAGAAAAGCTTTTAGATCAAAAGACATGTTTTGAAAGTTCAGGAAAAATGAAATCGTACCAAATATCTTCTCAGAATACAGTGGATAAAAACAGTTAATAGCAGAAAGAAAAAAAAAAGACAACAAACAAACAACAAAAACAGGGACGTTCACAGGCAGACAGAAGATGTACACTCTTCCTGGGCTGCCTCCATGTCCCACAGGACAAGCTAGGAAGTACATCACAGTTCGGTGGTCAGGTGCCCGTGTGAAGAAGTACAGAGAGTCTAGAAGAATAAGGAGGCCATAGCTCCAATCCCAGCTGTGGTGATATATTGTGTACCCCAATACATTGTGTATCCTAATAAACTTATCTGGGGATCAGAGGACAAAGCCAGTTGCTAGATTAGGCATAGAAGCCAGACAGTGGTGGCACACATCCTTAATCCCAACACTTGAGATCTCATGTCTTTGCTTGAAAAGCACACACACCTTTAATCTCAGGAAGGGACATGGCTGGGTGGAGAAGGGTATATAGGGCGTGAAGAGACAGTAACTAAGCAGCAGTTCAACTGAGACCCTCAGGGGTGAGGACTCAGAGGCTTTCAGTCTGAGGATTCGTAGAACCAGGATCAGCTAAGGAGTTGGTGAGGTGAGATTGGCTGTGGCCTGTTCTGTTTCTCTGATCTTTCAGTTTTCACCCCAATATCTAGCTCCAGGGTTTTTTTAATTATTAATAAGATCTTTTAAGATTTGTGTTAGACCCAGCACCACACCTTCATGTCGTCTGTCCTCTTAGACCCTTTGAGCTTCAACTTCTCCTTATCAAACTTTCCTCTGACTCATCCCACTTGGCTTCTCTCTTGTCATTGTCAGGCTGGGGTTCCGCTGTAACTTCCCAGACATCCCCAACTCATATACTGATGAGTAATCAACACCTCCTTCCTGGGCTCATTCCAACATTCTATGACCTGGACCTTACGGCTAGACTGAAGTAAGGAGTATAGTTGTTACAATTCCACAGAGTGCAACCTTCCACCAGGTGTGGAAGCTCCACCAGCTCTGAGTCCCCAACTAGCCACTCTGGCATTTTCCACCCCAGTGAAGGGGATCCTGAAGGTTTTCTCTTTTCTGTACAACCAGCACCTAGCACAATGGCTGCCATACATCACAGCCTGGGTGAGGTTTGCATAACTGCATGAGAATTATTTTAATAAGTTTTCTAAAACTTGACTTCTTTCTTGCAATAACTATCCAAGTAATCTCATGATGTTTTCTCCCACAATGATTTCACAGAAACTCCTTATTTTGGTAATTCCATGTTTACACATCATAAACAACTTTAATTTTAAGAGCATGTGCATAAAACTTCATACGTTATATCAATTTGAGTGACAGGTGAAGATCCTTCTCAGTCACTCTGAGGCACCATACAGCTCACCTGGTCTGACTCACGCTCACTGACATCACTGAGGTCTGTATTAGATTTCTCAGTTCAGTCCCTACATTGGCTAACAACGTGATAACCATGGCATCCTTTATTCATGTGGTGATCCCAGTGTCCAGGTCTTGTATACCACACCTAGGACAGAGACTTGTGCCACTGAGAGCCCTGGCCAAGAACCTGATTTCTGCATAGGTAGAGACCTGCTGGAAAGATTCGCTGCTACAGTTCTCCTCCATGGAGTTCTCACATGCCTTTCCTGCAAGCTGTAGCAGTTTTTACTATTATCTTTCATTTTCTCAAACACGTCTGTCTTCAGTAAGAAGAGACTAAGGAAACAAAACCATGAAAAACTTCCCCTTGAATTTGGAAGCAAAGTTATTATCACCTGATAACTAAGGGAAAAAATGGAGGAACAAATACATGGGGAAGGCACAAGAGATTATTTCATAATCATTTGCAAAAAAAAACCACATTGATTTTTTTCCTTCCTGTAGATGAATTGCTAAATGCTCTTATTAATAAAAAAAAAAAAACTCAGAGCCAGGTAAAGGGGTGGAAACCTGAGAGATCAGGGAAATAGGGAAAGCCACAGCTAACCTTACCTCAACAACTCTGCAGCTTCAAAAAGAGCTGCTTCCTGTCTACCCACACCTATATGCCTTTCTGTTCTGCCATCTGATTTGCTCTCTCTGTCCAGCTACATCACTTCCTCTTTCTGCCCATCTCTGTCACTTCCTGTCTGTCTGTACAGACCTCCATGATTAACTACTGTTGGAATTTAAGGCATGTGCCACCATACCTGTTCCCAGTGTGGCCTTGAATTCACAGAGATCCAGAAAGATCTCTGCCTCCCAAGTGATAGGATTAAAGGCTTGTGCTACCATTGCCTGACTTCTCTATAGTGGCTGGCTTTTTCATCTGCTCTCTAGGCAAGCTTTATTGGGTTGTACAAATAGAGTATCACCACACCTTCCCTTTTTCTTCAGACAGGCCATGTTCTTGTCTGGGTTTTATATCACCCCTTATTTGCACTCTGTGAGGCAGCTCTACCAAATCAACACTTTTCTCTGCTTTTGCTAAACTCTTTGTCTCCATTGTCTTTACTTGTAGTGTGTTTATACTTGTTCTAATGCCTCTAACTTTAAAATAACAATCTTTTCAAAACACCACCTTATAACTCATGCTCCCTCATTTCTTTTCCACAACTGCATAGTACTCTATGTCTGAATGTGTCTCCATCATAATTCACATGTCAAAATTCTAATCCCCAAAATGATGACATTATGAGGAGAGGCCTTTTGAAGATGCTGAGGTAATAAAGTTGGAGTCTTCGTGAATGGGATGAGTCATTTTTTAAAAGAGACCAGAGACATCCCCCACCCTTTCCACCATGTGAGAAAACATCAAAATGGCACAGTTTGTGAAACAGAAAGCCAGCTCTGGTAGCACTCTCTCAGCCTCCAGAATGTCGAGAAATGCACAAGCATGGCCATGGTGTCCACTTTCTTGACCCTGTGTGGCTAAGCTGAATACAGGCTCAATGCTGTGCCAGTTAACGGACATTTCCAAATTCCATTGAGCTTGACTTTGGCTGTTCATGTAGTGTACAGCTCCAGATACGTAGAGTATGCCTTGCCATACATTTCTACAATATAATTTTCAGGCACAAGTCCATTTATTTTTCTAAAACAACTTTTACTAATTGTACAAACCTCAAAAAAACAAAACAAAACAAAACAATGAACCCTATCTGTCCTGGTTGAAAGCAGGGCCTCACAGAATTCTCTTTCAAACAATCATCCTCCAACATTTTTCTCACCAATGTTAATTCCCATTTTTCAGTTATTTCTTCTTGGAACATATTTTACATTAGAAAAGTCTCAGCTGTAATTTCATAATTAAGAAGCAATCATACAGCATTGTAGTGATTCACACCATAGGCACCTGTTTTCCATTCTCACCTCACTAGGAGCACTTCACTTATCCACCCATGCTAAGCTGTCACTGACAATTCATGAGTGACAGCATGGTGGTGCTTGTTAGCTTATATATTTATGCAGTAAATGTGAGCACATGGTGTAGGATGAATTCAGAATTTCCTACTACAAATGTCTTCTCAGGAATCTTGGGATGTAGATCTTTCTAGTCCTATAGCTGAGGATGATAAACCAATAGAAAATTAGAGTAACATTAAGGTTTTGCTTTCTTTTGGTTTAATAGAATTGTATGGTGATTAAAATTTTTTTTCTTTAAAAATATACACAGGTGGTACTTACATCTCATTTTCTTAAGTCCCTGATGACATTAGTGCTTGAAGAGGAATTACAACCACTCACAAGAAACAGAAACAAGCAAGTGAAACACTATTCTTTGCTGGGGGTAGGGGAGCTACCCAAACTGGAAAAACACAGAAAAAAAAGTCAAATATACCACTAAACAAAACAAGCTAGCCTGAAAAAGCTGCATACTGTGTGGTTTCAATCATTTGACACTGGGAAAAACTGATACTGTGGAGAGATGAAATATCAGCAGTTGCCAGGGACAAAGGAAGGAGGGATGGATAAGTGAATCTCAGACTAGCACTAGAGACTACATTGAGTGATAATACAATTTTGTCATTTTATATTATATATTACACGGGAATAACCAATCTATTTCTTATTGGCTTTAAAGCCTTCACCACAAGATATACTGTTGTTGTTTTTGTTTTTTGGGGGAGCCTGCTACCCAGCTCCACATGGAAGCTTATTCTTAATTATAAATGCCCGGCCCTAGCTTGGCTTCTTTCTTTCCAGCTAAATTAACCTGACTGTCTTCTGCTCTGGGATTTTCCTATCCTCTTCCTTCTGTAAATTTTACTCTTATTCCATTGCTTGCTGTGTAACTGTGTGGCTGGCTCCTGGGTCCTCCTCCTTCCCTGGCTCCTTCTATTTCCTCCCAGATTTCTCCTTCTGTTTATCCTCTCTGCCTGCCAAGCCCATCTATTTGTCTTTTCTGTATCACTACTGACTGTTCAGCTCTTTATTAGAGCATCTGGTATTTTAGACAGGCAAAGTAACAGAGCTTCACAGAGTTAAACAAATGCAACATAAACAAAAGTAACACACCTTAAAATAATATTCTACAACAATGTACCCCATACCTGACCCTGTCAATGAAGCCAAGAACCTTTTGCTGACTAAGTCATGGGCGCTAAGGGAAAAGTTACTACTATTCTGTCAAATGGACACAGTAATGAAATACTTCTAGGGACTTATTGCACTATTCATAGATAGTTCATTATCATTCAGCCCTTATCAGAGAAGTTTCTACTTACAGTAGATGGCAATTAATATAGATACACACAACTAGTCAATGCACAAAAAAACCAGGAGACTTTGGGGTGCTCATTCTTAAATGAGGTGTCTATCAAACCCTAACTTAAAGCCTCAGGAATCCATTCAGAAGAGGGAGTGGAAAGTTTGTAAGAGCCAGAGGTGGTGGATTACTGTAAGTGTGCTGTTTTCCAGCTACAACAGGGCTGATGCTTATATGAACTCAGCAAATACGACAGCACGCGCAAGATTTAAGTTAGCTTAAGCCAGACAAAAATCTCAGCATGGAGGAGGAGAGGTGAGGAGAAGTTCCACCCTTAGCTGAGGATTCATTGGCACTTGATTCCTGCTGAGAGAGAAAACCTCAGTTTTCCTCAATAGTGTGACATCTAGTATATTGACCACACTCCAGGGCTTGCTTACACCCAGAAGTAGTTGTAGAGAGGCAGGAGAGGATCTGGAAGAAGTTGTGGGAAGGGATGAATATGATCCAAAACTGCTATATGAAATTCTCAAATAATTAATAAAAAATATTAAAAAACACAGAAAACAAAAAAACACCAACAAAAATTATGTAGTAATAGGCCTGTATAATATAGAAAGGTAGAAATTTACATAATGTTCGATGTACATTTGTATTTGTGTGTGCAATTTGAGTACATACTTCAAGTAAAATTATAAGCCTTTTATTAAGCAATGAATCACTTAAAAAAACTCTTCAGGTTGTTCCAACATAGGAAGGTAAGTAATTTTTAGGTTACTACAAAACAAAACTTTTTGTGACTTAATTAAGTTACAATCTCAGAATTTATCTGGAATCCAGAGGATTTCTGGAAGACAAGGTCATGCAAACGCAACACTTGTCTGAAATTAGCATTTAAGGAGACCTGAGGGAGAATTTGGGGATTATTCTTATCAAGTTTCATCAGTAAGAAATACAATGGAGGACCTGCAATAAATTTATTCTAAAAATAAACAAAGAAACAAAAAGATGGTGAGTGGGGATGAAGAAAACATTTAACTCAAGAAGAAATAGCCACTGAGGTTGTAGCTCTTCCTCTATTTTTGCTTTTGTGTGCTTTGGTTTTTGTCTAGTTCTTGTGTCTTAGCTTGTGTTTCACTTGAATGGCCATTAAATGTTCCTTTTCTGCATCCAACTCAGTAGTATTTTCTCTGTTATTTTTCATATCTCTAACTCATGCACTTTCACACCTTACTCTTTTTCCATTTCCTCATTGTTTTCCTTAGTTGTGAATAATTTTAACTGTAAGACAGGAATAGCTGCATTTTTCAATCACTATCTAGCGCTGCTTTCTCTGAACACGATATGGCTACAGCTGAAGTATTTAAGTATATTCTACTGCAGGACTGTACCAGGATTGCTGACAAATTTCTATATTCTTAGTGCAATTGGCTTCTCCCATACATAAACACAATTCACTATGAAGGCACACATTATTTTACAAATTAATAAAAAGGGGGAAGTAAAAGCTGAGGTACACTTCCATCTCAACAGACACAAAAACACAACAAAGAAATACACAAAAAGGGGGGGGGGAACAAGTCACTATGATACCACCTTACACTGATTTTCCCTCAATTCTAGAAACCAAAGATAGTAAAATTGCTGAATTGCCAGAAAAATATTTTTTCAGATTATTATTTTTGTTTGTTTTTTAAGAAAAATTTTTCATTCATTTTACACACCAATCAAAGATCCCTCTCTTCCTTCCTCCCATCCACCCCCCTCCCCAGCCTTCCCCCAACCCATCCCTCACTCCCTCCCACAAGAAGGTAAGGCCTCCCATGTGGAGGCATGTGGTGGTATTGTGTTCCCCAAAATATTGTGCACCCTAATAAACTTATCTGGGGTCAGGGCACAGAACAGCCACTAGATACAGAGGCAAGAAAATGGTGGCACTCACGCCTTTAATCCTAGCACTCCAGAGGTAGAAACCCGTCTGGATCTCTGTGAGTTCAAGGCCACACTGGAAACAGTCAGGCATGGTGACACACACCTTTAATCCCAGAAAGTGAGCCTTTAATCCCAGGAAGTGATGACAGAAAGCAGAAAGGTATGTAAGGCATGAGGACCAGAAACTAGAAGCATTTGTCTGGTTAAGCTTTTAGGCTTTGAGCAGCACAATTCAGCTGAGATTCATTCTGGATGAGAACTGAGAGGCTTCCAGTCTGAGGAAACAGGATCAGCCAAGGAATTGGCAAGGTGAGGTGGCTGTGGCTTGTTCTCTGATCTTCCAGCAGTCACCCCAATAACTGGCCTCAGGTTTGATTTTATTAATAAGAACTTTTTAAGATTCATGCTACATCAGCACATCCAGTAGAAGCAAGTCCAAGCCCTGCCTCAAGGTTGCATGAGGTGTCCCATCATAGCTAGTGGGCTCCACAAAGCCCGCTCATGTACCAGTGACTCCTCTCTCTCCCAGATTATTATTTTTAAAAAGAAATCAGTGACAATATGGAGTACTCACCTGAACAGATGAATGAAATAAGTAAATCAATTCAGGACCTAGATAAGAGTC
>CABHPP010138247.1:29462-42429 GCA_902168425.1 Peromyscus attwateri | reverse complement strand
TTTTTTTTTGGGGTGGGGGGATATTCTAACCCTTTGTGAGCTTTTGTCTGAAAGGGTTATAGAAGTTCAGTTGAGATGATGACATGGTCATGTCAGCATTGCAAAACTAGGTTTATTTGAAGCCAAAAGAGCTATAGTGCCAACCTTCCAGGCAAGATGTGTCTGCAGCAATAGCATGTCTGTTATGGGAGTAACCAGCTGCTCTTGGATTAGATTTGAGGCCCAGCTCTCAAGACAGAACACATTCCTGGTAATGCTAACCCAGTCAAAAACCCATGGCTGGGGAGGTCGTAAGCTCAAGTGTACTTATTACTACTCTCTAGCTAAACTGCCTTTGTGCCAAACTGTCTTTAAACTTTGATATTTATACCCATAGACAAACGCTACTCTCAGCCTTCATCAGAAGAGCTTCTCTTTGTAGTGAAATGCGGCCAATGCACAGCTTAGGGATATTCACAGTGCTGAGAATGAGTGACAGTTAAGTGCTCACTCAGTCTTCTGCAAGGCATTTGTAACCCTCCCTAAGACTCAGGGAACTTCCTGAAACAGGAAACAGAAAGAATGTAAGAGCCAGAAGATAAGAAGGACTGTGAAATATTACCCTTGGGGCACAACATTGACATTGTGAACACAATCTCACAGCATCTATGATTGCCCTACTGGGCTTGCACAAGATTGGGCCCATCCCCTGTCAATTATGGACTGAGGAGGGGCTCATGGGCCCTACCGCTTCCTGTTTAACATGGGTAACTGATGGACTCTGGGGGAGAGATAGTTGATATCTTCAGTTATGTCACCATATTTTAAAGAATGTTATCCAGATTTTAAGGTATTAGGTGTTCAGTATCAAAGGTTAAAAACTTACAGTGCCAGGCACACTTTTAATGCCAGCACTCAGAGGCAGGATATCTGTGAGTTTAAGGCCAGCCTCATCTATGTAGTGATTTTCAGGCCAGCCAGAGCTATACTGTGAGACCCTGTCTCAAAAAAAAAAAAAAAAAATTACACCAGTGCTAACAGATTCTAATAGGCTGATTGTATTTCCAGCTGGATAAACCTGTAAGTGACTGACATCTTCTGTTTATTGCTTTCCCTACTACAATGTTAAAGACATGATTAATCCGCACCTCATGGGGCTGCTCTAGGAATCAATGAATCATAATGTACAACACACACAGTGACTTATTGCAAAGCAAGTGCCCAGCCCAGCAAGTGAGACTCATTACCCTCATTTATATGTGCAGGCCTCTTTAGTGTGGATGCCTATGTGTCTTTTTTTGTCTAAATATATTGGATCATTCTGAATTGAAAATGCAGTTCATTCATTATATAAGTCTTGATAGTTGATGGAAAAAAATCAAGACTTGTCATAAAAAGAAATACTTTACTTTTTCTTTTTAAATTTAGGATCAGGAATTTTTGAGGTGGTACAATTTTGACATGCTGGGGAATAAAAGCAGTATAGATGGAGAGTTTAGAGGACTGTTTTTGTTATCATGCATTTCCAGGTCAGAAGAATTAGAAGCCACGAATTCAGCAGGAGTGAAAACATGTGTTACATTGATCAGGGACTAGGGAAACGATTCCAGAGTTTGGCTAAATAATTGCTGACTGGGGAGAAAACATGGTTCCTGAAGTTTAGAAGTTGAAGAAGACAAACTTTGCTTTAGGAAATGCCTGGACCAGAATGGAACTCAAACTTGCAATGGCCATCAGCAAAGTTGCACTCAGTTGTGGAAATTTAAGCCTGGAGGAAACTTAAAAATTGCTTAGTTGTTATCACAGGAGAAAGGGCAGAAGAGTGTAAGAGCCCCAAGATGGAACGGAGCTGTAACGTCCTCTCTTCTGGACATGGCCTGGTTGTTGAAAATATGAACTCACCAAAACTGTAGTTACATACACAAGACCAGCAAAAGAGCAAACCAGTCAAAATTTCAGCACAGATAAAAGAGGTGTTTCCTGGACCCACACCTAGCTGAGCTGCTGCAGGCTGTGTGTAGCTTCTGAGAAAGGGACAGCCTAGGGGATGTAGCTGATGAAATGTTTCCCATGCCTCAAGGGATGACCTCACACTTGTTCACACATGGTCATCACTAACTGGACTCAAGGAGGCTTATTAATAAAAAATTATAAAAGAGAACATGAAACTTGAATGAAGATGGGAGGGATGTAGTGAGAATGGATAAGCTAAAAATAAACAGATTTTCAAAGAATAATTAAAAAGATTATAAAACTAGAACTACTGCATTTCTATAATATTAGAACAAAGACACAATTTATGTTAGTTAAAGGTTCCCTTATTTCATTCAGCCTTTTATGGGATATTCTTTGAGTTCATATTTTTAGTGGTTACGTCTGGCCATACCTTTCTGCTTATCACTATAAACAGCGTGTGGGAGTTTACAGAACACTAGTGAACACAGAAATGTTTGGAAGGCTCTTCAACTGGAAAATTCTCCACCAAGAGCTAATCTGAATCTGGATACATCATGCCTGTAAACCCAGAGGCCAAGGCAGGAGGAGGAGTACCATGAGTTCCAGGCCATCTTGTCCTGTAGGGTGAGATCTTGTCTCAACAAAACCAAGACCCAAATGCAAGAAAAAAAGAAAGGAAGGGAGGGAGGGAGGAAGGAAGAAAAGGAGGAAAAGCAAAGAAAAGAAAGAGAGAGTGAAAGCCACTCTGATGGCTGAGCCCTTATTTAGGCATCAGAAGTGCAGACGAGGGCTTTTCTGGCCAACCTTGCTGATGTGGGCATCTCCTTCCCCACGTCTCCAGCAAGCAGTCCTGACAGCTCTTCTGGCTTTTCTGCTTCCTACTCCTTGCCTGGACCAGCTCTCCACCATCTTCCACCTGATTTCCCAGCAATTGTACTTCCTTCCTGTCGGGTAGACTTCCTTTCCTCATCTGAAGCCAGACTTTCTGGAAGAGTCTTCTCTACCTCGCTTGATTGTCTCTATGCCCCCCCCCCTCCCACACACACACACACCTCCAAACAGAGCCATTTACAACCACTCACCTAGAAGGCTGAGGCAGGTGGATCTCTGTGAGTTCGAGGCCAGCCTGGTCTACAGAGAGAGTTGCAGGACAGTCAGGACTACACAGAGAAACCCCATCTTGAAAAACCAAACCCAAACTAACTACTTATTCTGCACCATCACACATGCTTTTACAGACATACTCACCATACACACTGAGAACTATCTTAAAATCATATCACCAATGCCCCCTTCTGTCCACCCTACTTAAACAGCACTGTGAATTAGGAAATTACACCTGATACAAACTCGATTTTTGTGCCCAGAAATAAACGTTTGATTCTTTTGAGAATACTTCAAATTGACGTCAAAGATTTTTTTTTAATACAGTTATGTTGAAGAGGGGACATAGCATGAAGAATAAAACACTTGAAAATGCTTAGGCATCCTCTTAAATAGGTTAGCATGATAAGATAAAATTTATCCTTCCAACTAGAGCAGAGCAGTTAAGGTAGTGTGCGCTGGCAGATAATCAGACTAAGGCCTCTAATTAAATTGGGCTGCCGCAGATAACAGTGCAGCCGCTGAGGCCCAGCACAGTCGGTGATTGTCAGAAATTGCCGCTGCTTATGAAGCAGGACAGCAGTAGCTTTCCGCTTGAACTTCCTCCAAAGCAGAGAGATGTTGGTGCACGCACGCCTGCTCACAGATGTTTGCCAGCTATTTCTAAGTATTCCTTAAAACAGATGTTTGAGGATACTTAGCCAGTATTTCTGGATTATTTTCCCCAATCGACTGACACCACCAATTGCTCTCAAACTTGTAAAATTAAAGTCAGAATGCTGACATGCTATCTCCACAGGAATTGAGAGTGTGCATAAACATCGCATGTAGCGTTTCACTCATCACACCTCCACAGGTGCTTAACTGAGTTCTAACCCCCAGAAGACAGCTATACTTGAACTCATTTCCCAGCAACCATTTTTTCCTCTAAGTAAATTCATTTCCTATGGAAAATGCTGTGGTGAGAGGTCTCATCCAGACACTACAGTTGTGCAAGGATACACGAGCCTGCGGCTGTCACACTGAATTGGAATTCCAGGCATCTACTGGTGAATGAATATATTTGGCTGATTTCTAAGTCCTTTATCACAGAACACAGAGGAGAAAAAACACCGAGATGAAAGTGGACTAAAGTGTTAAATGACCTCAGTCCTGAACTTTGTATATGATTCTTGCCTTCAATTTTAAAGTCCCAGCAGTGCTTATTCAACAGATTAGAAAATGTACAAATAAATTCAAACTCTGAGGTAGACAATCCAAGGGACGATTTTCCAAGAATCTGGATTCAAACTTATACTTGGTGTTAGCTGATGATGGAAAAAGGGAATGGTCACTTCCTTTTTGTTTTGTTTTTATTCACCCCTCTAAATCTCATGGCCAAATGCTTGAAAACCTTTACAAAGTTCACATTTGACTTGACTAGTTAGTGACTGAATCCCCCTGGCAGACCGATGCTCACAAGAACAGAAAAGTTTTCAGTTTTCATGCTGTATTGTTCACTTAGGATTTGGCCTAGTACCAGGCATTATGGGAACAATCAGTTACTACATGAGTGGATGGAAGACTCTGTGCCTCTGTTTATCCATATTAAAAATAAAGGGACACTTACATGGTGATTGGATGTCAGGTTGACACCATGTCCTGTGTCCTACCCATCAGAAGCTTGCTTAGCACCTAGTTGGGAAGGGAAGAAGCACAAAAGTGTGAGAGGAAGAAGCAGCAGCCAGCCACCAAGTGTTCTCATGGCCTGCTGAAATGAAATAACAAATAAGTAGAAGCTGCTAATGCAGCTTAGTGATAAAGGGCTTTAGCACGAGGGGGGCCTGGGTCCAATCTCCATCACTATGTAAAAGAAAGAAAAAAGAAATAGAAAGAAAATTATGTCAGCAAATGAAACTCTGCAAGATGGATAGATGTGACCAGTTAAAAATTATACAAGGGTGTACAAGGACATATCTGGGTTCAGTAGAGACATGGACTAGAGAAGAAGGCAAAAAAGGAATTGGCATGTGTGGAGGATGTAAAGACTTTTTTATAATTTTGAGTTTGTATGATTAAACCTTCATATTATTCTATGAATGCTTATTTCTTTATGTAACTGCATGGAGTAAATGTTACAGCCCAGATCTTTGAGACTGGACTCATCACAGTTATTAAATTGTATTTACTGGTTTCTGGAAATTCAGATAACAAATATCACTTCCCAAATCTTAGGCAGGCCAAGGGACAATGCAGTCCTCCCAGGAAGCAAACATGACTATCCCCATCACGCTGTGTGGAGGCAGGTGTTGACAATAGAGATGTTTGCCTCCTTTCAGAGATAAAGGGAAGCGCTTCAAATTCTTTAATTCTGAAAAGCAGGTAGATAGTAACAGTTGATAATAGTCTCTGAAATGGCCATAAGGAAAATTCCAATTGCCTCAATGATTAGAAGTAAGACTTGAAGTCAAGAAATTGAAAGCCTGTTTACAGAGCCATGCCCTTCACACTTATTTAAGGACACATGTGATCACAGGCACACAATCGGACAATCCCAGCTGCCACCTGGCACAAAGCTTTTCATTAAGACCACTGAAGTCAGCAAAAAGAAACTCAGGTGGCAATAACAGCCCACTCAACGCACATACAATAATAAAATGCTTTGTTAGCATGAAGAGTGAGGAATGGGGACTCTTACTTATTTTCAAGTAATTTTTAAAGAAAGTCAACAAAGTATCATTTGTCATGTAAAAGACCGTCTCCATGTCTTATCATTTTGGCAAATGACAAAAATATATTTAAGAATAAATATTAAAATTAAAAGCATATGTCTTTGGTTAACTTGGGTGGATCATCTATATTCTCATTTCAGTAAGTATAGCTATACCACATAAAATACTCCATGACATCAGAGTGGACAAAGATGGTTTGCAAAAGAACCTAAGTGGATGGGAGGCATAATCATAAATAGATGAATGAGATTACCTCCAACCAATAAAGCTTCTACACAGCCAGTGGAAGAATCAACAGAGTAAAGAGGCAATCTAGCGAATGGGAGAAAGCAATCTATACATCTGAGAAGGGCTTAGCATCTAGAATACAGAAGGAGTTCAAACAACTTAAGAGCAAAAGCAAATATGTTGATAAGAAAGAACAGTACATGTCAATAAGCAACACTTCACATGAAAAAATGTCTACCACCACCAATCAACAGGAAAATGCAAGCACAATTCACAATGATTGCCTCACCCCCGTTGCAAAATGTAGTTTAATTGCATTTCCCTGATGACTAAAATGTTGGACACTTTTTAAATATTTATTCATCATTTGTGTTTTTCCATTTGAGAACCGTCTCTTCATTTCATTGATCCATTTATAAGTTGGGATACTTGGGAGGTTTGAGGGTTTGTATTTTGTAGTTCTTCATATAATTCCAGTATTGACCCCCTCTATGTGAAGCATAACTGGCAAGGACGTTGCTCTCATTTTACAGCCTCTCTTCCGTCTACTGGTGGTTTCCTCTAATGTGCAGAAGGATTTTTAACGTCTCTCACCCAAGTCAGAATGGCGAACATCAAGAAAACAAATGACAACAAATGGTGGTGAGGATGTGGGCAAAGAGGAGCCCTTACACATAGCTGATGAGAGTACAAACTTATGCAGCCACTATGGAAATCAGTGTGGCACTTTCTCTAAAAGCTAAAACTAGATCTGGCTGTACCACTCCTGGGCATATACCCCAAAGCCTCGGTACCTACTGTAGAGATACTTGCTTATCCTTGTTTACTACTGCTCTAGTCTCAATAGCTAATAAACACAATCAGCCTGGATGTTCCTCAACAGACGACTGGATAAGGAAAATGTACAGAGACACAGTGGAATTTTATTTAACCGTAAAGAAAAATTAAATCATGACATTTTCAGAGAAAATATACAACTGAGAAATATTATTTAAGGACCACAGACTCAGAAAGACAAATACTGCATGTTTTCTCTCACATGTGAATCTTAGATTTTAATTTTTATGTGCAGATGGGTGTGTACCTGTGTGTGTGTGCCTGTGTTCTATGGAAGCCATATTCCCCCATACGCTTGAGCAGTGTATTAAAATGTTCCCTTTAATAATTCCTCCAACACTGATAATTGTGCACTCAATGTTTAGTTGTTAAGATCCAGAGAAGGAATGATTCCTATCTTTAGTAGGCTTAGAGACTTAGGGAGTAGACTCCCATCTTCTCATCTAGGGTAGTATCATCAAGTCATGAATGCTCAGAGAACTGTGAGATGTACGCCTCCACCAAGGACTTCAGCTTTAATTTGTGATGAGAATAAATATTAGTGTTTCAATGGTGAGATGAATGGGACCCAGAAGATGGATGGGACAGTGTAAACAAAAAAGTGGATTCCAGATATGATACTTTGTCAAGGGCATACACAGAAGGTCAGTTTGGTTTGTGTAGAGGATACACAGGAACAGTAGAGAGAAGACAAGATAACTTTAAAAGATTTCTTTTTATTTTAATCATGTATGTATGTGTGTCTCCTGTGTGTGAGTGTGTACTTGTGTGTTTGGGTATGCATGGAGGCCAGAAGTACCAGATTCTCTGGAGCTGGAGTTACAAACACTTGTGAGCTGCCTGGTATGGTTGCTGGGAACTAGGATTCTTTGTAAGAGTAGTGTGTACTGTTAAGTGTCGAGCCATCTCTCCAGTCCCCAGGTTGATTTTTTTTTAAATTAAGTTTATATGTAAAATGAAAAAGGAAGCATTATTATAATGTAAGGCCTTCCACTATCCATAGGTATTTTTACATATCTTAAATGTTAAATTTTCTCATTTTCCCTGATACTGTGAGACACAAGGATGTGTAGTGTTGAAGTACCTAGCAATTCAGTGCAACAGTTGATCCTTGAGAGCTCACGTGAATACAATCTTGCCAATGCTCCTGTGTTCTTAAGTTCAGCTCTTATCCTCTGGTGGGAAAATAGTGTTTGTACCTAAGTGACATTTTTAGTACCTGCAAATGTCACACACAGACCTTTCTTCACATGAAATATATTTGGTTAGCACTTCTTCCAACTGTAAGAGGCTATACCCTAGTGAAAAATATCTCTATCTGATATACAGGTTATATCGATTCATCAAGTAGCTTATTTTTTTTTTGTTTTTCGAGACAGGGTTTCTCTGTGTAGCTTTGCTCCTTTCCTGGAACTCGCTTGGGAGACCAGGCTGGCCTCGAACTCACAGAGATCCGCCTGGCTCTGCCTCCCGAGTGCTGGGATTAAAGGCGTGCGCCACCACCGCCCGGCAAGTAGCTTATTTTTTAATGTAATGATGTAATAATTATCTGCATGTTTTTGATAATCATATAGAAGCCAGTGATTTCCTCTGTCTTGCAGTTAGTTTGTTAGAACTAGCGATAAATACTGTCTTAGAATTAAATTGTCACTTAAAGACACTTAATTATGTTTTATTATAATTTGACAATGATGTCAGGATGATTATTTTAAAGGATTTTTAAAGTAGTTTTTTAAATTTTATGAGTAAATGAAGCAATTGGCTATAATTGTGTGTGTGTGTGTGTGTGTGTGTGTGTGTGTGTGTGTACTTCCATGTGCACATGTGCATATACATGCATAGATATGCCATGTCACACGGATGAAGGTCAAAGGATACCTTTTTCTGCCTTCTTTGAGACATGGTGTCTTGCTATCTACTTCTGTGTACTCCAGGCTAGCCCATGAACTTCTGGGGACCCACCTGTGTCTGCCTCCCATCTTGCCGTAGGAGCACAGGATTGCAGAGAAGCACTTCCAGCCTTGGCTCCATAGGGATTCTGAGGATTTGAACTCGGCTCTCCGGGTTTGCATAGCAAGTGAAGTGCTTTACCGCTGAGCCATCTCCCCGGCTCCACTTCATGCTCTTTTCAGTGACTTAGCTGCACTGATTTCACTGCCTTCAAAAAAGGTCCTCTCAAATATCTTTTGTATTAGCTATGGACATAATTGCTTCCATATTGTACATGGATGTTCCCTAAATACCCATCCAAGGACAATAGGTGTATTAAAAGCCAAAGTCACAGCAAACTAGTTTTACAGGTATTTTAATTGATTTCACTTGTGACTCTAGGTTCAGGTGGCAGTCCGGATTAAAAATAGCTCTGAAATTTAGAAGCTAGGTGTAGCAGTGTGTGCTATAATCCCACCATCTATGATTCTGAGGCAAGATCTCAAAGCTTGCTTGAGCTTCATAGACAAGCCCTATCCTATCTCAAAAACAAAATTTTGAATGCCCCAATCTACCACACAACATGGGAGGGGAGGACTGATATTCACAACTAGAGTAAAAGAGATAACATTCAAAAAATGGAAATGAACTTGTAGATAACTCAATTATGTCCATATGTGTCTGTTTAGGACACAGACTGAACAGTTGGCTACTGTGATTGGCTAAGATTTGGCTGCAGTTACAACGCTAGACTTTGATATTAGAGGTGTTAGATTAGCTGCTTTTCTGTTGCCATGATGAAGCATTATGACCAGGGAAACTTATAGACAAAAGAGTTTATTTGGCGTATGGTTCCAGTGGGGTAATCATCCAGAGTGCCAGAGTGGAGGTAGCACGTGGCAGGCAATTAAAGCTCACATTTCATCTTGAGAGCTCACATCTCATGCCTCAAACAGAAAGCAGAGAGTGGCACATTTTTGAAACCTCAAAGCTCCCCCCACCATTCTACCAATGCTAAACATTCTACTGCAAAGCTATACTTCCTAGACTTACCCCAACAGCATCACCAGCTGAGTACCACATATTCAGATGCTTGAGAATATGGGGGACATTTCATTCAAACCACCACATTCTACTTCCTGGTCCCCATGGTCTCATGGTCTCATGCCATAATGCAAAACGCATTGAGTTCAGCTACAAAAGTCCCCATAATCTTCCACAGTCTCAACACTGTTCAAAAGTGTCTTCTGAGACTCAAGGGAATCTCTTAATTGCAGCCCACTGTAGGATCTAATGGAAAATTACATACTTCCAACAAACAATAGCACAGAATATACATTACCATTTTTAAAGGGGAAAATAGAGGTCTTGTATCTGAAGTTTTCCTGGCCCTGCCCAGCTCCTGCAGCCCTGCAGCTGCTTGGACCCAAGTAAACACACAGAGGCTTATATTAATTAAAACTGCTCGGCCATTAGCTCAGGCTAACTATTGACTAGCTCTGACACTTGAATTAACCCATAATTCTTATTTATGTTTAGCCAAGTGGCTTGGTACCTTTTCTCAGTTCTGCCTTCACATCTTGCTTCCTCTGTGTCTGGCTGGCGACTCCTGACTCAGCCTTCCAATTCCCAGAATTCTCCTCTCTGCTTATCCTGCCTACTCTACTTCCTGCCTGGCTACTAGCCAATCAGTGTTTTATGTATCAACCAATCAGAGCAACACATTCACAGCAGACAGAGCGATATCACGCATCAAGGTCTAGTGAGGAAACACTGGACCAAAGCAAGATCAAAACCCAGCAGGGTAACTCCCTAATTCTATAGCAAATGTTCAGTGTTAAGGGGCTTAAATGGCTCTGCCTTTACAACTTCGATGCCTTTACCAGACTTTTCTCTGGGGCTGCTTCCACTTAACCATGTGGAGCTTTCCTCGGCAGATGTCTCACAGCTCTGGCACCCCTTCCTGTTGGGAGTCTCCAATGCAACTCATGTGTCCGGCTTCATTTACATAGCTCCACACAATGGCCTCTGGCAGCCTCCATGCAGGGACTTTTATGCCACAAGCTTGACTTCAGCAGCTCTCTGAAACCGTAGAGGAAGACTCCACAACTCCTTTACTCTTGTATTTTTCATGATTCTAAAGCCAGAACTTTGTAGGAGATAACTTCCAAGTGCATCTGCCAGCTTAGTGTAGACTCCGCCCCCCCCCTTGTTTGTTGTTTCTTTCTAGGAACAGAAAATTCCTTATGCCTTTTCCTTCCTTTCAAATTTAGCCTCAGGCAAGTTCATAGGGCGGTGGTAGAAAACAGCATATCCTTTGCCAAAATATCAGGAGAATGGTCTCCAGCCCAGTGCTAATATTGTTCCCTCTGTAACCTGTTGAGCTGGGCCTCCACGGTCCACATTGCTCTCAGCCCTACTGTCTTCCAAGCTCCTACTAGGATGGCTTGTTTAAGCTCTCTTTACAGCATTCAACTGCTTTTTGCTCCAAAGTCCCAAAGTCTTCCACATTCCTCCAAAAACCCCAGGAGGGAGTGTACAGAGAACTTACAGTGTGAAGAAATAAAATAATATCTTTCTAAATTAGTAAAAGGAGTTATTTGAGGGAATTGTTATAAGTCATAGGGTAACAGTATCATAATTCTCTGCGTCAATAATTTCCTATCTAAAAATCTTTTAAAATGCCTTTTTTTTACAAAGCTGCTGACAAAAATGTCAGAGAGAGGCAATTACGGACAACTGGAGATACTAAGTAAAGTAATAAAAATCATTTGAGGAACCTGAAGTCCTTCTAGAGCAGTGGGTCTTCCTCCCTCCCTCCTTCCTCCTCCTTCCTCCCTCCCTCCTTCCCTTTGTCCCTTTCTCCCATTACTGTTAAATTCCAGGAAAGTGTCCTTGTTTCCCATTCGTTCCTCATTTTAACACATGCATTTATCCCTTGTGCTAACTGAAACATCCTCACTCTAAGTTACCTGTGATGAACCAGAGCAGAATCCAGTTCTAAGTCGGGGTGAAAGAGTAGCCTTGTATGAGCTGAAAACTCCTCCCTCCTCCCTCTGTGGTACTGAGGAGTCTCACACTTTCTCCTTTCTTGTCATCTCGGGCGTCCATCTCTCATGTCCAATTTTACCAGGTTTTAATCTTTTTGGAGAGTTTTTTTTTCCTGGAATTTAAATCAAATGAAGAAGGAAACACTATCACCTTAGAGCATAACATATCTACTACATTGTCTGGTCAAGCGGTTGTTTTATGTTATTTAGATGAATGAATTTTTCAAATTCAATTCTCATTAGAATTAGAGTAATAAGTAATATATTGTCTAGAACATTCTTGAGATGTGGAAACTGGGTAAGACATCTGAGGTTATAGAGCATAGCTAGCCACAGGAAGTAGAACAAGTAGAAGTTTCCTACTGTGTCCATTCTGTTCAGATCACAGCTCTTTACACTGAAGGAATTATACCCTTTCTCATTTAAATATGCACCATAAGACACACAGTAAAGCCGGAGCTCACACCTTGGCTGTGAAACAAACCCTTCCAGATTCTTCTCCAGCTATTCTTTCCTCATTTTCCTTGCCTATTTTCCCCGAAATGAAACCACATTTTCTTATCCTAACAAGTAATCTTCCTGCTGTTATCCTTCACACAAGCCCCTAATAGCTTATCTGTCAAACAATGGAAGGGATACAGTGAGTCAGAGTGATGTTTGTCCCTTCAGCCACTGAGTCATTCTGCAAGACCACTTCTTAGGGAACATTAGAGTCACAGAGGCCCAGATTGGAAGGGACTGAGGACATCATCCTGTCTGAACTTTCCCTGAAGCATAACTCAGTCCGATGACCACTTACTCCATCACAGAGCTGCTTCTCAGGCATTACGGCCATGCCCTCATTTCTTTCAGCACAGGCAGGCATTTGATTATTAAAAGATCCAGTGCTTCCTGGAAGTGGTAAATAAACTCTTCTGAGCCACGAGGTCTGACTTAAAATGCCTTATTTGCACATACTAGTAACACAAGTTGGGGTAAATTATCTTATAACTCTGAACCTTAGTATTCTTCACTTCCCGGGCAGAAATCTTTGGGGAGCTAAACAAAACCATTCTCTACAGTGACAGACGTCCAGTAAATAATACTAGTGTAGGAGAAAAGGGCCAGCCAAAGAAACCCACCCTGACCCTGAACCCAGAGCCAGTCAAAGAAACCCACTCTGGCCCTGAACCC
>CABHPP010138247.1:5335-29452 GCA_902168425.1 Peromyscus attwateri | reverse complement strand
AGAAACCCACTCTGGCCCTGAACCCAGAGCCAGTCAAAGAAACCCACCTTGGCCCTGAACCCAGAGCCAGTGAAAGAAACACACTTTGGCCCTGGAACCAGAGCCAGTGAAAGAAACACACCCTGGCCCCAAAACTAGAGTCAAAAGGCTAAAAAGGGTCAGTGAAAGAAACATGCTTTGGCCCTGAAACCAGAGCCAAATCTGCCCCTGACCAACTGAGCATGAAACCAACCAATCCCTGTGCAGGGAAACCAACCAATCCCTGAGCATGAAATCTAGCCAATCTGAGCTTGTCCAAGCTCAAGGGGATTGAAATCTAACCAATTTCCACCCTGAAAATCTTCTCCCTGGAAAAACTCAGCCTCTAAGAAGCCCTGTATAAGCCCTGAGCCTGTTCAGTTTGCTGCTGCCCTTTTTCCACTCTGGCAGAGGCGCTGCTCTCCTGAATTCTTCCCTCCCAAAGAAGTGATGATCTTCTTTGCTGGAGCAGAGCAAGGCTGTAACACTTTCACTGGGGAAACCTTACCCTAGTAGAGCAGAGTTGTTAACACTCAGGACCGGAGCAGAACTGTAACAACTCAACCCCAGCAGAGGTGTTCCATTGGGGAAACCTTTCCCTGGAGCAGAGCTGTAAGCTGCTATGCTTACTGTGACTTGTGGTATCCCTTGGCTCTGGACTGCCAGGATCCCTTTCCATCTGAGCTGCAATGCTTACAACTAGAACCATCATTATATACTAAGTAATGTAGAATTACCACCACCCCCCAACCTGCTAAGCCGATGACATTTCTCAATGATGGGGAAGCTTCCCTAATTCCCTGGTAGCTGATTTCTTCTCTTTGGAGATTTTCAACCTCTCCAAAATAAGCTGGTACATATAGGAGCTCTCAGGAGAGTCTCTGTGTCCTCTAGTTCAAGGTTAGCTGGTTTCTCTGTGTAATTCACATAAATGTTCATTATTTCAGGTGTTAAGATAGCTAAACCATTTATCCATACTTGCTTGACGTTTCCTAGATCTAAAGTCAAGCTAATTCCCTCAGGTTTCCCTTTAAGAAATCCCACATAGGAATTTCCAAAAGTGTTAGGGTTGTAAGAGTTTTGATTGTGTCAAAGGCTTCAAAGCTCAGACCTTAAGGCCATTGGATGTGGATCTGAGAGATGGCTCAGTGGGTAAGAGCTGGCACTGTTCTTGTAGAGGATGTGGGTACCATTCCCAGTACCCTCTTCTCCACAGTTTATGACTACCTGTAACTCTAGTTCCAGGAGATCTAATGCCCTCTTCTGGCCACTGCAGGGGCACACACACACACACACACACACACACACACACACACACACACACACATACACACACACACACTGACATCAATTTAACAATCTACTCGTTGGCATCCCTCTCCTTGGTTCTTCTTCCTGGTGGTTACTATCAAGCCTAGTCATCTGTGGAAAATGCAGGAGCAAGTGTACATCTAGGCAATTAACCTCCTCTTGAGTGGTGATCTTCGAGGTGTTTCACCAGGGCTTAGGAGTTCAGGTCCATGATCTCACTGTGAATAAACTCTCGACCCCTTCAACCTCTGAGCAAAGAAACAGCTCTGCTGCATTATGTGCCATCTGCTCTTCCATGCTCCCTGGTGGATGTCAGCTGCTGCACCAAAACCTATTATTTTTTAAACCTATTATTACCAAATTTTATGTGGCCAGCACTTCTCTGTGGAACTTCAGATCCATAGAACTGGATCCTGGGTAGTCTATAATGATTTCCAATCTAGTAGCATACTCTAAATTCAATTTTGTTAAGTACTTGGAAAAATTATATATATATATATATATATATATATATATATATATGAGAATATAGATATTGAATATTTAAGGCTCTGGGTCAAGTTATACTGTAATTTTTTGCCCTCTTCTTAAGAGGCAAAATCATTCATGTGAGTCATGTCAGTGCACCACAAAGATAGCATCTAGGACAATATAGTCTTCATTGTTTGGACTCTTAAAAATGATTTTAAATTGGCTCAGAGAAGAAACATCATTGTTGATTGGTAAGAGCTGGCTGCTGGCCCAGCATGATGCTAAGCAGACCTGTCAGCGAAGAGACAAGGGATGCTTCATCTTTGGGGAAGCATGAGATGCTTCATCTTTGGAGTGGCATGGTCAGTAGTGCATTCAGATCATATCTGTATTCACAATCTCTTCTTGCTCCATAATTGCAATAATATGTGGCTTGCTAAGTAACAGTGTCTAAAAACGAATTCCATAGCTTCCCATGAAGGTTTTTCAAATTGAAACTTGCCTTTCCTGCTATTAGATTCACATTAAAAACAAATACCCGTGCTTGACTTTTATCTTCGACGTGTGCTACAACAATAATTTCCAGACAAATTTTCAGTGAAAATGAGAGAATTCCCCCCACACTGATGATTTAAAATACAAACATTTTTGTGAACTTTTGTGTATAATTCATTATTCTTCAAAACAATGGGAATGCATCACAGATCAGCAGAACCTAAAATGTTAAAATAAGGATGCAGAATTCATTACTAGATAATGTTTGGAAAGGGATCTGAATACATGCAAATTAAGAATATCAATTTCAACATACTTAGGTCAATAAATGGTATATCTAATAAATTTAACGCTGGAGCAGTTGCTTTTAGATACTTACTTTGCACCTTGTTCATTAAACAGTACAAGGAGATGAGCAAAACCCAGAATATCACATCAACCAAAATGAACCTTGTTGCCAAAGCCATGCTAGAGAAATAGAGGAGAAACCTGACTGTTCACTTTTTTTTTTTTGTATCAGTATCTTATACTTTAGGGTCTGTACACAATAAGAGAGACTTCCTCCATAGTGATGAATGTGCTATTATATAAAATAAAACAAAGGTTTTTTGTTTTTTTTTTAATCAAAGAATCATTGGGTGACAATTTTCTCCTTGGCTGGCAAAAACTCACTGAGTGGGAAGGAACAAAGGTTGAAATTATAGGGGACACAGAGAGTCAGTCTGGGTAGAATCAGCACACAGGAATGGGAAGGAGAGCAGCCTTCCTTTACACAAGGTAACAGTATCCTTCACAGCGTGTGGTACAGCCTCAGGACCATCTCTTTCATTGCAAGCTTTCATGGGTAGCATGCATCTTCTAGGAAAGATGCACTTCCTGGCTGAGAATAGGGTACCTGTTTCTCTACACCCTTCTACCAAAGCAGGGACCAGGCAAGACCAAATGCTTCTCTCCTATGCAGTAGGGAGCATGTTCCTGGATGAATGAGCAAAGGTAAATTCTTTCATAAAGCTGGCTTGATTTTCTCATTAATTTATCTCACATTTTCTACCCGTGAACTGTGATACAGGAAAAAAAAAACCCACTATATATTAGATAGCTTTATTTTTTTCTTATAAATCTAATTTTTAAATTTCCTGGGCCAAGTATAACAGCCAACATGTGAACCACAGCCAGTTTGCATATTTTCTGTTCTAAGTTTTGACACTTAGATTTAGAGATCCAAGTTACTGATCTGAAATGGGGATGACAAAATCCTTTTATAGTAGGCTTGAAGAATTAATGTTAGGAAAGAAAGCTCCTTAAAAATCTGTAAGCATTACTGGGCGGTGGTGGTGCACGCCTTTAATCCCAGCACTGGGGAGGCAGAGGCAGGCGGATCTTTGTGAGTTCCAGGCCAGCCTGGTCTCCAAAGCGAGTTCCAGGAAAGGCGCAAAGCTACACAGAGAAACCCTGTCTTGAAAAAACAAACAAACAAACAAAAAACCCAAAAAATGAAACAAAACAAAATCTGTAATTCATGGAGTGATTGATAAGGACAGGTATTTCTCCCTTTAGAATCTTCCAGAAAATTGGAGGTATACACACATAATACTTACAGTTGTGTCTGAATGATCTAAGCCTATTACTACCTAAAGCCCTGTTATCATGAGAATTCTTTTGAATGTAGACATTTTTGATACCTCAAAAGTTAGCACCTTTGACATACAAATCATATTTCTTAGATAAAGGGAAGAATTCTTAATTTGGGAAAACATTTTTTTTTTCTTTTCCACAAAAGACTGGTTTTGCTATCAATTGGCTTGCTCTACCCAGATAGAAATTATGGGCATACAGGAAGCCTCCATGTTGGCATTCCTGGGCCTTTGAGTATCTAAGACCTAGGGGCCTGTGCTAACAGATCCAAAGGCTCATAGCCCCAAGCTCTGACAGCAGGACTTGAGGATTTAGATACTCAGAATGGAGATTTTAACCAATAGTGGCCCTAGTACTTGGGAGCTGGTGTAAGCCTTGGCTTCCGGCAACCGGGAGCATCAGGCAGCATTTATTAGTGTCAGTTCTTGCTCTGTTGACTTTCAGCTTTGGTTTGGCCAAGGTTTTCTTTATCTGATAAGGTGAATTTATCTGCTAAGAATAGACAAGAAACACTAGCCTAGCTTTTCCTCCTAAAGCAGAGACCCAAGTCTCAAAATCAGATCAGATAGCCAGGCAAACCTAAGTCATCTTGTGGTTCATACATAAATTTCTAAAATATCTTCCTGAAATTATAGGAGCCCAATTTTCTCCAATTCTGTGCATTCAAAGAATAGAGTTGACCATTGTCTAACAGTGTGCATGACTGATAAGTCATGGTTTCAATGACATGGCTGTTTAGAAAGGACCACAAACACAAATCCTTTCATCTTCTAAAATTACCTTCAATTGGTGTTTTTGTTTGCTATTTTCTCTAATAGGATTTTCTAGAACAAGAGCTAGAACAAGAACATAAAAGCATTCAAAGTGACCTTGAACTTTGACAGGCAATGGGAAATGTAAATCAACCCTATTACCCATGGAAATCTTGGTGAAACTGCCACCACTCTGGCAGGATAATTTTTAAAGTATTTTCCAATTGTGATTAAAGAAGTGAATAAGTGCAATATGCTGGTCCTGTAGGACTGAAATCACTGAGGTGTGATTCTATAATTTTTAAGTCTTTTGTAGCAAAGTTTTGATTGTTACAACTTCCTAAAAATTTGCGATCTTTCTGGCTTAACTTGGGTTTGTGGCTTTGTTTTTCTTTTTTATTGAAACAGGGTGTGTCGTAGCTCAGCCTGGCCTGGGACTCACTATGAGCCTAGCCTGGTCTAGATTTTACAGTTCCCCCTCATTGTCCACTTCCCAAGTGCTGGGGTTCCAGGTGTGTGCTGACGTGTCTGGATTGTTGTGTGGTTTTCATTTTGACTTTTCCCATGTACCAATCAGAAGTTGGTGTTTCTGTTTGGGTTGTACACTTGAGTAAGGTTGATTAGGGGTGGCCATACTGTTGAACAATACAATTAAGGTTGATTAGGTGTGGCCATGCTGTTGAACAGTTAGTCATTCTGAAGAACTGGAAGGCTGTCAGCCATTAAATAGTTCCTCCTTTTCATTTCTACAAACCCTGATCAAACACTACTCCACTTTCCTTATGTAAGTTAACTACTCTAAGGATCTCACACTAGTTAAATAACACAGGTTTGGTTTGTTTGTTTGGTTGGTGTTTATTCCTTTGACTTCTGGCAGCTTATTTTACACCATCTCCTCAAGGCTCATCCACATGTCACAATTCCTTTATTTTTAGTGGTAAAACATCCTCTATCACATGGCTACCCATTCATCCATGGACATTGTGGTTGCTTCCATGGCATTGTCTATTATGAATATCCTGGTCTTTATTTTCCTTGGTTATCATTGGATGGTGAAGAACTCTGCTGTGAATAGCTGTGTACAAATACATGTCTTCTGATATAACATGCATGTCATCGTTGAAGGTCAATCATGTCTCTCTTGATCTCTTCAGGAAAATGATATGCTTCTAAATTAATCTAAAGTGATATTCTGAGTACTCATAAAAGATGGAGTTAATAGTAATGGGAATGATTAAAACAACTTAGGATAACCAGGTTCTTATTATACCATAGCTGTGTTTCAGTACCTTGTGTCAGACTGAGTCTTGGTGACTTTCTTCTGTATCTGTGAGATCCCAAGGCCTTGATCTATATTTTTAACATATCATACTTGTCTCTCTTTTACTTTTGTTTTTAGGCTTCATGCAGGAAGCCACACTTTCTGCGTGTTCATGATGCAATGGCATGCTGTATCTAGAGACAGCACCCTGCCACACTCCACCTGATGTGAGCATTCTCAGATAACAAATCTAACTGTGGAATTGGACTGGAGAATTTGGAATGTGGGAGTCTTTAGTGCTCTGTATTACTGATGAAAATAATAGATTTTTACTCTATTCAAACACATTTAAAAATATTGTTAGAGCCCTCATTACCATACATTTTCTATGCAATGAATTTAAATTTTGTTCCTGGTAATATTTTTTAAGCAAAATTGGCTAATTAAAGCAAGATGATCAGGATGGACTAGCAAGTTATCCAAATTTCAGAGCAATTTTCTATGCTCTGAGTCACAGTAAGAATTGTGATCAAATTTCCCTTTTCATTGAGCTGAATTATAAAATTGACACACAAACTTACCATGATTATTTTGCCTAAATCCCATTTTGCTATTTCCTTGCAAGAACTTCTGGCATATTAAGTGAGAACTGGCTGAAGCAATATGAAAACTCTGAAAATGGAATGGAACCCCATCCCTATGAGAAAGTGAAGGCCAAGTCAATATTCCCTCTGTTTTATTGAATCTGGAACCAGGAAGAGCTATTTCTGTCCCTGACTTTATCTATGGGTTGGGTTGGTAAGCAACATCTTTGCAGACTGGTCCTTGAACAGAAATGAACTGTTGACCAAGATTGAGGCAGGCTCTGGAGGCTGCTCAACCCTCTTCAGAACACAGCAGGAGGTGCTGGCCCCTCACTGGCCAGTGAGCCAGCGGAAAGGTCACTTTACTGAGAGGCTAAAAGCAAACCCTGACTTCTGCAGCTCCTGAGCCTCAGCAGGGCCCTGGGGAAGGAGCCCTGGGGCAAACAAGTTCCTGTCTAATACCTACAGTGTTTGATTCCTGGCAAAGTTAAGCTTGCTTCTCGGCAAGCCCAGATCTGTAGATGTACGCATCTTAGTTGAAAACACTCATGTGTGTGTCCTCAACCGTGCTGTTCTGATATATTCCCGGCAGTGAGGCTGATGATCCCATCAGGCCTTGATTCTGTAGGGAGACGAGTCTCCATTTTGTCCTGAAGGAACTTGCAACCTAAAGGAGGCACAAAGAAGACTGTGAGGAGGTCATATCAATCCTTTACTTGTATACTCAGAAGTCCGTGTGGGCACTTAGGTTGCTCTGGTCTCTAGTTCACAGTGGGTCCAAGGCTCTGGTTTGCAGTTCTATCTGATGAATGCTCTTGTCTTAATTATAGTCAGAGGATGCATTGAAAACTTCAAGACATGTTCCCGTGTCCCAGTGACAATGCATAAACACATCAGAAGTTATAGGAAAGGACTCTGAGCATTCAGTGTTATTCTGTAAGGCCAAGTCAGTGACAAGGAATGCCACTTCCCAGAAGTGGAAAATCAATGTATATTAGTTTGTAGTAATTTGCTTTTAAAGTAGTATTTTACTCTTATAATATAGAACACACAGATAAGCCATTTACATAGTGATTATTAACAGTAATTTTCTAGTTTATTTGAACTAATGTACAAGGAGCTGATCTCCTGTCTGGATATTATTCATTGAGAAACAGCCTCTCTTATTTGGTCCTGATGCTGGTACTACATTGAACAGCAGGGAATGCAAAATGTACATGATAATTTTGCTTTGTTTCATTGCGACTTTTGGTTGTTGTTGTTATCGATAGTCATTGCTTCCTGGTGAACTTGAGTTTACCTTTTCACCCACATAACTGAATGAACTAATGCCATCTAGATAATTTTGCTTTGATTATAAATTAGTCACATTATAATTAAGTTTCAAACATTTTTTTCTAGCTATCAACAAGTTAACAGTTTTGTTCCAATTTATTAAATAATATTCAACTGTGGAAAGATTCTCACTTTTATTTCATTTTAAAACCCATAATAGGTAATGTTTAAAAATATGATTACTAAAGCTGGGCAAGGTGATGCATACCTTAATCTCAGCACTCAGGAGGCTGAAAAAGGAGAATTGTGAGTTCAAGGCCATCCTGGGATGCATAGTGAGATTCTGTCTCAAACATATATAAATGGATTTTGTGTGTGTGTGTGTGTGTGTGTGTGTGTGTGTGTGTGATTTTTACAGTAGCCTCTGCATGGAGCCAATCATTTGACTCACATGTTACTTACCATTTTGTCATCGTTTTTCAGGTATAGTCTCAGGCTAGCACCCTTCTAAGACTTGAGATCTGAAAATGTGGATGTCCACCCCTCTGTTCCAATTATCTTAATCCTTAACCTTACTCATCCTTACTCCCTATTCATAATTTCAGATTTTCTCATGATGGTAAGTCTTACCCCACCACACACACGGACACACACACACACACACACACACACACACACACACACAGTCTCCTCCTGTCATTCTCTCTCTCCCTTGGTCTCTTTGCTTTCTCATTACATGTTTGTTACTACTAATCTCCATTCTACTGATCTCTACCTAAGTTTATAAGGGTACGATTAGAATTTCTTTACATATATAAATACAATGGCAGGGGAGATATCTTTGAGACAAAAAAAAAAAAAGAACCAAGAACTTGCAATTATTTCATTAGCAGTCAATTAGAAAATTACAAGCAAGAGCAACTTCTAGTCCAGATGCTATAACTTTTAGCAGACAGTTAAATGCAATATAAGTGGTTAAACACATCCCTAGTGTCACAGGCTGAACGGAGAGAAAAGCCGATGAGACAAAAAGAAATCTGAGGGATTTATATGCATCTCCTGCCACTGGAACAAACGAGGCTGACTTATAGGTAGGCAAGAAACTCAAATGAATGAACCTGTAACCCCGAAGAGAGGAGAAAGGCAAAGGCAAAGGAAACAACATTATGAAACCAGGGCAAGTGTCCGGGGAAGAGAAGCAGAGAGAACATAATTGTGTGGGGGAAAATGAGAGAAGCTAACTTATGAAAAGAGATGTGTCTTGCAGGGGACTTGCAATTACACAGGTGAAAGAGAGGGACCAAGGAAGTGGTCTCCTCACAATCGGGAAGAGAAAGCTGGCAGCAGAGGGCTGTGCAAAGACCGATGCCTCTAATGTATCCTTCCCTCTTTCTGCTTTTAGAAAAACACTGCAGCTGCTGTTGGGGAGCCAGACAGACTACTGTTTGAGTTGACTACATCAAATACATGATAAGCAAATAAGTAACTGAGTATAATTTCTTCTAAGATGTAGAGGTAGTGGAATGTGCAGTCCCAAAGTTCTTAGTAATTCATGGATATGATTATACAATTCTTAGGCTCCATCTTTGATCTATTCTGCAAGACAGAAATTCTGTTTCCCTGTTTAGAAATAGTGTATGTTAGTATTAACCTTAATGTAGCAGATAATCGTGTTTGTAGTAATGTACTATATATTTATGTAAAAATTAATAGCAGAAAAATTAGAACCTTGTTATCTAGAATGGATCGATTCACTCTAATTGTTATAGAAATATTTAAAAGCTAAAAGCTAAATACTTGGACTATGCCACCCCAAGACTTACAAACATAAATATAGTCAAGGTGTCTAGAAACATTAAAGGAATAAACTGACCACACTAATAACTAGGTATTAAGGAAATCAATGCCCTTCAACAAAGCATATCATCCGAAACTAACAAATGCAATAAACCAATAGACATTGAAGAACAGCCTCTTTCATATAGTGTATGCACTGATTCACGAATGAAGAAGGAATGTGGCCAAGCCTCATAAGAAATGCAACTCAGAGGAAGTGAAAATTACTTTTATGTTATTCTCTCTTTTCCTTTGATCCATCCTCTTTTTCTGAAACCTCTATTTATCAGACATGCGATTTCTATTCATTTTCTACAACCGGTGTTTTAACCTCTGATTCCCGTCCAGTGTTTCAAGTCATTTGATTGATTTTGACAGAACCTTTTATTAAATTTTATTTATTTATTGAATCTGTGTTTTTTTTGTGGTGCTGGGTTGAAGGAGGGTCTTGCACACTGTTCTACCGCTGAGCTCTACAGGATTTGACTTTGACTTAGGCTGTTCCTTAAAGTCTGGAAGCCTGCTCCTTTTCTCTGCCTATGATTCCTGCTCTGCACCTGCACTAGTTTCTTGATTACCTCTGGGATTTTGTCTTTTGAATTCTGGCATCTCTCTCTCTCTTTTTTTTTTTCTTGATAGTCATTAAAAACAAGTTTTGATCTTTCTCTCATCAGCTTTTCCTCAAAGGCTGGGGATTTCTTGGCTGTTCTGGCCCCTTTTCAGTGGCATTTACAGCATTTACAGTGGCACCTTCCACCCCTAAGTTAGGTTTGTTTGATAATCAAGAAAATGGAGGAAAAACGAAGATGGAGTAACCAGCAAGCCTGGTTGGAATCTCATCTTTCTACTTTCTGTCTGGTATAGCGTTTCCCCCTTTGTTAGCTTTTAAGATAAGCAGATGAAGAATAAGTCTCATCTGGCACACACTCTCCGTTTCTGTGGAGCCTCCTCCCGCTCCCCCCACATTTCCTCCTGCCCCTACCTCTAGCTTCCCTTTTCTCTCAGTAATCTTCGACCTGCATGGCACATATTCCGTGACCCTCCTTCTTCTCCGTGCCTCTCCCCCAGCAGCAGCATCTCTTTTTCATCTCTCATGGTCGCTTTTCTAGCTTCATATCACACATACATACACACACACACACACACACACACACACACACACACACACACGACATAGATACATACACAGATATACAGACATAGACGTACACACACACAACACAGATACCTACACAATACAGATTCTCTCTCTCTCTCTCTCTCTCTCTCTCTCTCTCTCTTAAAATACAGAATGCATACATGACAGAAAACATGTCTATTTATCTTTCTCAGCCTGGTTTACTTAACTAAACATAATCTGTTTAGTTCACTTTCTTGACCATGTTATCATTTCATTGTTTTTGTAGTTGAACAAAACTCCATTGTTTATACACACCACAGGCTGTTTCTTCAGTTCCTAATTCCTTTAAGACTTGTCATGAAGGTATATTGGACTATATCAGATGCTTTTTCTGCATCTGCTGAGATGATCATGTTGTTTCTGTCCTTAGGGCTATTTATATGGTATATTACATTTATCATTTAAGCATATGTTGAACTAAGCATACATTCCCTAGGATGAAATAACTCTCAATAATCTTTTACATTATATGCTGACCTTCCTCAAATTTCAATCAATTCATATTTATTCTCACAACTGAAGAAATGTCCAAGCAAATATCCTAATGTTTGGACACTTCATTCTCTCTTGGATCCTACTACAGCCCCAAGGACTATTTAACTTTGGTAGATTGTTCTTCCCTAATGTAGTGGACACTAGACTCAAGTTCTACTGAGACTTGGGAATGATGATTGTGGTTATTCTTGCTGCTGCAGAGACAAGCTAAAGCTGGATAGATTAAAACAACAGATGCTTATTATTATACTACTCTGGAGATCAGGAGTCTGAGTGTTGGTGTCATGTGACTAATACTAAGGCATCAGTAGGACTGTGACCCTCCTGGAAGATCTTGGAAAGAACATTTTCCTTGCTTTCTTCACCTTCCTGAATTGAAGGAGACTTCCAGTCTACTTCACACGTTCATGTTATACCAGTCTCTGTCACATTGTCATAGTTCCTTCTCTGAATGGAACTGACTTCCTCATCCATCTTTTATGGACCCGTGTGACAATGCTAGGCTACTTAAATAGCCCAGAATAAACCCCCCCCCTGCTAATCTGAACGTGATTGCACCTTGTGCCACATCAAAACAACATATTCATTCTCAGGTACTAGGCATTAAGGCATGGCCATTTGTCAGGAATCATTATTCTGCCTAACACAATGACATGACAAATTTAATCTTTGGCATATAAAATGCTAGCATATCTATTAATACTTCAATATGCTGCCACATAGTAAAATTTGATTCATTGTTAAAATATGTGTGGCCACATCTGCATCGCCTCTTTAGTCCAATCTCATACTTGGTTTCCACTTCTCACAACTCTGGGCACACGACCTCTTGTGCTGCATGGCAATGCCAAGATTATTCCTCATTACCACTTACTGTTCCTTCTGCTCAGAACCCTCTTCCTATGTGCCCATGGGACATCATAGCAACTCAGGCAATGCGCCTTGCCCAAGGGGGGAATGAATTGTTAAAGTCCGCATGAGTAAGAGAGAGTTAAAACTCTTTAGCTTTACTTCCAAATTAAGCCCCATCTGATCTTTACAAGACCCTTGTATCCAGATAACACATGTTACTTTTCTGTTTTCATTCTGAGATTCCATTAGAATACTCAAGTTGTGGGATCAGATAGAGTAAGTACAACTCATTTTCACTTGTGTGGACTATTTTATTATCACTGAGAATCCTGGATCAGGCCCTCCATTGTAAATGTAACAAGTAAGAATGAACAGGAGTTTTTTTTCCTATGTTTTTATTAAGTTTTGCTTCATTGACAGAGTTAGAGTCTCACCTTCTCTGTTATTCTTTAAGGCTTTGCGGTGAGAATGTGAGAGTTTAAAAATGGACACACTTATTCATCTGTCCCTTCATTATTTTATATGACTAGATCCCTAAGTTTATAGTTGGGTTTATACCCCCCCCCTTCCTAAGGAAAACAGCCACATTTTTCATCCTTCCCTGCAAATGACTGTGACCTTAAGACTAACATTCATGTGGAAGGAATATTAATGTAGAAAACAGGGCTCAAGGGAACCCTCATGCTCGGAACACAGATACAGTGCTTCCCCTTTTATTTTTACCTTTGACATTATATAAGAAAGAAATCTCCCTCTTGTTTAAGTAGCTGTTAATTTAGGATTCACAAATAAAATCCCACCTCAAGCATCACACAAAAACAGCTCCAAACCTACAGGTACAGAGGAAAGAGGAGGTGCCATTGTATCCTTCAAAGAATCAGAACAAGAAAACACATTTGCAATGATAACCAAAGATCTTTATTCCTGTCTTTAATTTCATACAATCACATTGGAAAAATAGTTGTGTCTACAAATGTACTTTCAGCAAAGGAAGCCAACAAGACAAAATATTATTGTAAGTGATTACAGATAAAGTATTTATCACTGGAAATCAAGTACTCCATTCAGCTTCTAAGTCACACACCCATAAGACAAGCCAAAAGGGGAAAGCTCCAGATCTGAAGCTGGGCTTTTCTTAACTGAAGCAGATCTGAAGAAGCCTGTAGAGACTGCAAATCCTGGTTGGAGAGCCTAATTCATGAGAGATGGAGTCCTTATCACTGTGGAAATACAATTCTGAAAATCCCTGTTACAAGGATCTTTTTTAAATCCTTCTTTTTGTTATTCCCCTTAGACATTTTGCTTTATTTCACACATCATCCTATCTGCTTAACATTCAGACTTAGTCACACTGATTATCTGTTCTTCTCTTTTGAATAGATAACTACATGCTATAAATAAACACATCAATTTTCCTCTATTGCTACCCTTGCAGAAAGCTCCAGATAAGTGGAATTAATCTAGAGTCCACTTATCATTAAATATATTTTCCTTAGAAATAATATATAGCATATGAAATTACAAGCCTTTTATGAGCTAAAGATGAACTTCAGAGTGCTCAAATAATATTTACAATGTAAACATCACAGTTATTACATAAAGGAAATCACAATATTCACAACACACTTTATTTGGTTTTGCTATGGAAGTTGTTTTCTTGAATTAGATATGTAGAACTCATAATGTAATCGCTTGGTTGTTTTCCTTCAAGAATTCTGAAAAGAGAAAGAATTGGTGCTTTAAATATAAACAATTTGAAAATTTGTGTTAGTTTCATTCACTCGTTTAGCAAGCCCCAATGTCTCCTTACCCCTTGCCAACAGTCTGTGCTGAGATTGTGCCTGGCAGAGTCAAGAAAGAACTTTCCAGAACATTGACTGTCACAAAGGAACTGGAGGGTGAAGAGGATCTCTACTTAATCATTAATAATGAAGCACTGGTAATTTTCACAAATGGACTGCCTGCAGGAGGACCCGCGGCACCTATTCAAAGCCATCCTTCCATAATAACAATGGTCTCTTGTAAATGACCTTACACTTTTAAAGGAGTCTGCCTTTATATTTTTGTGTCTGACACATTTGTTATCTGACAGAGAAATATTCACCATAAAAAAACAATATTATTTCTTTTGGTGTTGAGCATGAAACCCAAGGCTTTTGTGCAGGCCGGGCAAGTGCTCTACCACTAAGTGAGACTCTAAGCTTAGCTTTTATTCTTGAACCATGGAGTAAGTTCTTAGAATTGTCTGTATATGATAGCATTGTTATGGCTAACTCCTGACCCTATGCTTCCTTCAGAGATAAAGGAATAATTAATGTAATCGATGGAACAAAGTACCCAGGCAAGTGACTTCTGAAGACTTGTTTGCTCCTGATAACCCTCTTAAAATCTTAGAGGACCACATCAGAAACTAAGGTGTGGCTGGATTACCTTTAGGCCAAATATAGGGCAAGCTATTTTCCTACACTTAGGCAAGGCTGGAACTTTCAGGTTCTACAAACCAAGTTCTACTGTGGCCAGCCACTCCCCTCTGATTTATATCTTTTCTTGGTTCAAGGATGTTTAGCCCTAGGATGTCTTTGCCTACTGGCTCCTTCCTACATCTATTCTTCACTGTGAGACTCCAGGAAGAATCCATAGGCACACTCACCTCTGATCTTCAGCTCCGCTCAGAGGAGGCTTTCCATCATTTTTCTAGCTCTTCAGGGAAGTCTGGAGAATCTCCCTCACTGCTACAGACCAGAAGGAAAATGCATGTGTTAAAATTCTCAGCTGAGGAAGTTTCCAAAGGAACAATTATAACACCATGACTAGGTAATTATCTATGCTCTGCAAGACACACTGGGGATGAACAGATCTCTGCAGCTAGTGATTGCCCATGAATTGTTCCAAGACCTTAGTGTCTAAAATCAGCCTTATGGAATTATCATTTAGTGGGCAAAGAGGATACTCTTGTCTGATTTCACCCAAACAGAATTATGCTTAACACTCACCATGAGCACAAAGACAACTGGAGTGAGAAGCAAGAACACTCCACCTCTATCACTGTATCCAATATTTACACACGATAGAGACACACGCTTTTAGAACTGGAGCACATAGACAAATCATGATTAAATATGATAAAGCAGGGTTGTTGGATACAAATATGATAGAGTTCTCCTGCTTGCCAAACTTGATAATTGTACTTTCCATGTTTTAAAAGTGAACACTGGTTCCTGCTCCCTGCTTCAAAATAGCTATCATTTTCAACCCTGTTGACATGTAAATTCAAATGCGTAATCTTTAAAAGTAGGACTGTCCAGGTTAGTATTCCCAGAGATACTGCTTTCAAATGGCTTTGGATTAACATTGATGTGCCAGTATTTCAAACGTTTGGCAGGGAAATCTGATATCAGTCCGAGTTGAGAATGAGCGAACACTTCGCACAAAGCAGACTGTGATGGAGAGAGAGGGAGAGATCTCCAAACAGAACTGGAAATTTGAAGGTCATTTACACATGTTCCCTTCATCAATTTTTTCCCTTACCTCCTCTTTCCATTCAGAATGGAGTTCAAGTATTTCTTTACAGCCATTTGCTTTCTAAGGCGGGTGTAGTTATCCGTGAAGACTGCATCCGAGTGCCGTTTGATTGGCATGGGGTCTTCTGCGATGTTACTGCTAAAAAGAAAAAAAGTGAGGGAAAAAAGTAAAGATATCAATAGGAAGTAGGAGGTGTATCAGTGCTCTGTATTTTTTTCTGCTAAGTTTAGCTCAATTTGACTAGTTTGTAAATGTTTGCTACTTAAGAAAAATATGTTTAGAGTCAAGAAGTACCAAAAACAACTCTTATTTTGACGGGGGGTGGGGGGGAGGCTGCTGGGTTTTATTTAATAATATGCATTATTCTCTCTAAATAATTTGAACATTATCAAAGAGTTGTAAGCCTTGAGCAAGGAAAATGACATTCAAGAAAGAGAAATAGAATTTGGAGATGGAGCACTTATTAAAAAATGGTAAGTATTATTTACCCAATTCTTTTTCCAATGAGGGACTCCAGGTATTTTTTGGCAGAAATCTGACCCAGGAGCCTGCTGTAGTCACTGGTGAAAACTCCATCAGCATGCCTGGCATTTCTAAAGCAAGGAAGCAAACACCATGATTGCTTGGTAAAGTCTTCTGCAGAAACAGCCTAGCTTTTGGAATGGCAAAGAAATCTGCAAGCTCCTTACAGAACTGCTCACTAAAACTTAAGACAAAAATCTTTGTTTTAAACTTAATTTATAGTTTCTATATGTTTATATAGTTTTTTTGATGCTACCTTAAATAAAAATACATGCAATGGAAAAAATACATTAATTTGGTCAAACTCACCAGTATTCTGTATTTTAATTATTCTTTTCCACCACAAATAATAGGGAACAAATCTCTTACAATAGAGAAGACCTTATTCTGTCCACCAGTGAACTTTGTAAGCACACGAAGAACCTTGCTTATACTTTGTCTTCAGGGTGACATCTTTTGGTCTGCTCTGAAGCACTGCTCTACACAAGCAGTTGCGTGAGTGAACAGCACCATTAGAAATCTTGACTCTTTGTATCTGTTCCCTCATGGAATCCAAACTGCTGCAGTTTGATCTGGCATTTGCCTAATCTGAGCTATTGAAATGATGCTCAAAGGCTGTAAGTGAGTTTATGTCAATCAGGCTGAGCAGAGTCATGGAAAGCTATCCCTTGGTAAGATAAAACTAGCACATTTAGTCTTTTCAAATGTGTTTCCTAAATAAGACAAACAAGAGTGAACTTACCTGGATACATCATAATAAGGTGTGTCATTTTCTGCTAAGGCATTCTGCAAGATGTCAGAGTCTGCTTTTAACGAGACTTGATCAGGGTCACTTGCTCCTTCAAGTTGCACCCTGTCATCCAACCTATTAAGGTAAAACACACTAGAAATGAAATACTGTCCTCTTCTAGAAGGTGGTATTTATGGTCCTGGAACTAGTTGAAAGAGGAGAACAAACTATTGGGGAGTATCATCCACTTGCCAAATAAGAATGGGATAATTTGACACCATAGTCTCCATGTTTAATGAAGATATAAGTCGTAATTTTGTGTGAGCTCACAAGAATGATGTCATTCAACTTCGGTAAGCTTGCTAAACCAGACATAATGTCTACTTAATTCAATTCTAGCCAAGCTGTAAGCAAAGCGCATTGCATCTGTGTACCTACATCCATTTGTGAAGTGGCATTAGCAGGTAGAAAGAGTTATACGGAATATAAACATGCAAAAAAAGTGAGTATTCAATATGAAAACTGACATTTATTCATATAAGTGGTGATCGTTAGTACCAAATTCAGCACAGGAGCAGTGTGCTGCTTTTCTCTCTCTAGTTCCCTGATGTGTACCACAAAGCTTTATGTCAACACAATATATTTCTCCTTATTGATCAAGAGATCTCCACATTTGTGAGAGGTTATTACAATACAGTAAATTTAATGAGTCCCTCTACTTCCTCATATTACATGTGCTGGCACATTCTGATTAGAAATGTATTATGCTATACTATAAAATAAGAATTATCTTTATGACATGTAGAATATAACCTATTTGTGGATGCATGTGTATTTTTAATACCAGTACTACTTTAAAAGTGTGTGTGTGTGTGTGTGTGTGTGTGTGTGTGTGTGTGTGTTCAATGTTAGGGTAAACCTCCAAACAGTTTCAGCTCTCGGGCACTTTTGTATCTCTGGGTGGTGATGTAGCAGATGTTTAAAAAGTAGTCATTCGTAGCCTGAGGTTGGGCAGTCAGTGTGAGTTTCAGCATTCCTGTGACTGTTCATCTGCTGAGATATGGGCATTGGTACTCTAGTTGTCAAAGTATGATGGGGGCTGGGGGCGTTTTAAGCAGTTTTACAGAGAACATTAGCTGAGAGACTACTCACTATCCTGAACATAAGAAAGGACAAATAACCAAAATGATGATCATTGCGATTCTGTAGATAAGAAAGGTCAAGCATGACTTGACCGTTAACATAAATCTATTTTACCTTAGGTTAAATTGAGTTATGGGATGCTTTATGAATGTGAAGCATGGACTTCAACATATCAAACAGTAAAACTAAGAATTTTTGGTTAGAATAGAGAATACTATGGGGATTGTAGCATAGTACATATATTTCCTCATGATCTATAATTTGGCAAGGTGATTTTTCCTAGACCTATTTCTGCCCAACAAAATTTCACGTGTGTATATCCCATTAATGAACTATTAATCTTATAATGATTTTATTAAAAATAAATTTAAATGAATAGCTATTTTTTTTACCAGAAGCAGAACTGACCTGAGATGAAAAAACAGGACTTTATTTGTTTTCTAACACTAGTTTTGAAATGGGATCCATCTGGTGAGCAAAACTGATGTATTTTATGTACTGAAGGTAGATTCTGGAGCCCCGAACAAGTTTTTTTGAGTTTGGTTGGAAGTGAATTTGCTTAGCACTATAAAAGTATTGAAATAAATAATATGTAGTTTAAAATGTAGCACTCTCCAAAATGACATATGGGAAATCTCATTTAGATACAGAGGGAGTGCCTGCCTATCTGAATTGAGAGTGCACATTCTCAGAATGAAACTTACCTCACAGCAGAAGGTGGTCCGAAGAGGGGCCAGGCCAGTGACTGAGAGAACAGCACACTGAAAAGCATCAGGAATGCCAAGAACTGGGGCTTGCTTCTGACTTCCATCTCAGTGCCTCTGGAAAGAGAAGAACGTTGGCTTTCTGGGCCACACTTGGCAACATTCTGAGGGTCTAGCAATTCTTCTAAGGGCTCTTGCAGAATTGAGACCAAGTCACTTCATCTTCAGAAAAGTACCAAACTTATTGCCGTAAGATTACTTTTAAAAATATAGATTCCCCTTGGGTTAAGACATTTGAATACAAACTAAGTTGCCTTTTGTCTTTCCCTCAGCAGACACGCAGTCAACTTTAGTGCCTATTCAAAACTACGCTCTGCTGTGCTGGAGATAACTTACCCCAGGCTTAGTGTTGTAATAACACAGTTGTAATATCCAAGATTGCTATCTTTACTGGTGAAGGAAACAACTTCAAGGAATTTGTTAGATTTTTTTTCCCTTTAAACTTTAGTGTCTGATTGCCATAAAACTGGAGTGTTACCCACTTAATGATTTCTAGTAAATTGTATTTGCAAGTTTGCATGTTCATATGTACATATATGGATATAAAGTATAGATCTGCAATCATTAAGGCAAAAATCTTGTATACATATTATAGTTAAATTCTTTTTTCCCTGCATTTATTTTAGATATCACTGAGAACTTATTGCTTTAAGCCAAGACTTAAACAAATGAATCAAGATGAAAGACAATGCCCTCAGAGTCACTTGGCATTAGTACAAGTTCCCCCCAAAATATATATAGGCGTGTGTGTGTGTGTGTGTGTGTGTGTGTGTGTGTGTATCTATAGAGCCTATGAAACTTGCATTCAATCCATTCATGTATTGTATTTCTAAATACTTTCTAGCTAACATACAGGTGTTCAAGGATTCTGTCTCTTGATAACAATAAAAGTCACAGCATTTGAAATTTAAATGATGAAGAATGTTGAGTCCCCTCCAGGTCTAATCAACATGAGAACCAGAAAGAAAGGCACTTTAAACATAAGTTGGAAACTTCAAAAACAAAGGCACCAACTGAACCCTTTGGTCAGAACTCCACACACCAGCAAACTCATCTTACTTCACTTTTAAAAGAGGCAATAGATAACAAAGGGTTAAGTGGGGCTAAGAATCTGCTGAACAGATGTGTTCATACGAGAGAAATTGAGGCATTTCTGTCTTTATCGAGTGGCTTATCATTATTATTTTATTTTCCTATTGCAAAAGATGAACACTGTAAAATTCTTTTTAAGAGAGAAAATTTCAAAACAAACAAAACCCTCCTATACAAAGTCCCAAGGGCAGAGAGGAAAAGAAGAAGGGAAAGATTTTACTTACCCTTGTCTATTTCCTTCAGGCAGGGCTGTCTTTGGGGGAGAGTGGGAGCTGTCTAGGGTTCTGAAGTCCTGGACGGGAGAAGGCTCCACCAGTCTGCCCCTGGTCCTGGCGAATGGATGGCTGTTGCCAGCTAGTGCTCTGCACTCCAACCTGACCAGCATTTCAAAGTCCCTCATTTTATAGGGCTTGTGCTTAGGGCTGAGCAATCAGAAGGCTGCCCGAAAGACGTCACAGTGGTGATCCCATGGGATGAACAGGTCTTGAAGTTCTTATTAAATTGTCATCATGCCTGATTTATATACATTTATAGCAAACCAGTTCAAGATAGAGGAAATGCACTTTTTCTAAAAAAACAAAACAGAAAGTGCTGAGCCGGATGTGCAATGCTTTAAGCTTTACTTAGTTGTAATGAATTAAAGGATGATTATAATGTCATAGCCTAGGGCCTCAGGGATTCCTTAGAAAATAAGGATCTCTTGTAAAAAAAAATAAAATAAAACAAAAAATGTAGAAAACAAACACTTGTGTTTGTTATGCTTATAGTATAAGTCTTCTTTTTTTCATGAAATGTCAATTCCCTTAATACCTTTTTATCTTTATGCTATTTATGCAGATCAGAATCAATGTCTTCTTGAGACTTATTTTTATTTTAAAAGCAACCACAAATGATTTTGTATCTTTCTGTTATAACATCTCCTTTATGTTGAAGCTAGTCCTCAGGGAAAGTTCTATGAAGTCATTAAGATGGGATAGTATGCTCACCATTGTTTAAGCAATGACCTTATCACTCTTCCATGCTTTGTATAAAATATTGTAATTCCCACTGCCTTTCTTCACATCTTCTATCAAACGTTCCAAAGATAAATAATGATCAGACTGTGCACTCCAGGGATAGAGTTTTTCTTTCTCTTCAAAGGTATCCTCCTCATTTTATGTTTTTGCATAATGTTGTTTCCTACGCTGCCCTCAAAACTCACCCTACTTCAGAATTTTAACATCTTTGACTCAATCGCTTTACATAAAGGTGATTTCAAAAGATCAGTTGGTTTGAAACCTTTGTAGAGAACTGTGACGAATGCTTAATTTCTTTTTGTTGATTTTTGCACCCAAAGTAGCCTGACATACATTTAATTGGGACTTACGTCAAAATGCAGCTACCCTAAGAGTGCCACAAAAAACATAGACAGTGTCTATTCGTGGGTTGGGAAAGAGGGCTGGGGGGTGAGAGGAGGGGGAATCTGTGGATAGTATGTGGAGTGAGTAGAAAATTTCTTAATAAAGAAGAATGAAAAAAAAAAAAGTCCTGGTGTGTGCACTCTATTACATTCCTTTTGTATTTTCCTTGGGGAAATATAGTCCTCAATCTCCTTTACTTTCTTCTGCTCTGAGATTTTAGCATCTCTTGCTGCACTCAAGGCCGACTGATGTAGTGAGAGTTGTCTTGCTTGGCTTAATCATATTTTCTAATCCAGTTACAAGAAAAATTAAATGAATTAAATTTCAAAATGTCTGGAATTTTGTTTTCCAGTTGACAGCTCTGACTTAAGCCAGAGTTCCTGTGGCTTAATTCCAGGAAATCTTTTTTTTTTTTTTTTTAACCAATTGCTACAAACTGGAGGTTAAAATGGTTCTCATATGGAATTTTTTATTCTGAGCTCATTGTCACCAAATCTTCAGCCAAACAATTTCATTTCAAAGCTGCACCAGCAAAATAAATACATTAGGGATCACGGAGGAATCGATCCTGAGCGATAAGCAGAAAGATGACCTCAAGATTGCTCACCACTTCGTCTAAGAAGTATTCAGGAAGAGTAACTGTGATATATTTCTGCAATAATAAAGACAGTTTCTCCCATCATCACAATGAAACAAGATAATAAAGAGAATTTAATTTTCTTACCTATGGAGGAAAATAAACTAGTAGCCAGCAAGAAGTAGTTTTGGCTGTGGATTTAGACAGGGCATAAAATCATTTCAAATAGAATCACAGCACCACCTTCAGTTCAAAGTCTTAACTCAATAGATTTTACAAAAATGTGTTTCTTTCCATTTTGTTTTATTTTGTTTAAAGAAGTGTGTGTGTGTGTGTGTGTGTGTGTGTGTGTGTGTGTGTGTAACCAGAGCTCCATTGAACAGCTAATGTAGAGACATTTTTTCTTATGTTAACCATAGGGAAAAAATCACTATATGGAATTTGTCACGAATAGTCTATTATTATAAAACCCAAGGGGGGGGAATGAATTGACTATTTAACTCTGCCTCTTCTTTATTTTTGAATACCTCCTTTTCCCCACAGCATTGTCAAAAGCTTTCCCTACTTAAGAATTCTCAGCAAAGCTGTATTTGTTACATAGAAAACCCTCATTCATCTGTACAGCAAAGGCAATATATTCCTTTTACAAACAAATAAGCTGATGCCTACAGTAGTTTTTTGCATCGTTCCTGTGTCTAGTAACAACTATGGGATTGGAATCCAGGCCTTGCACTCTTGAGGGCACGTCTTTCCAGTAAGAGCTGGCCTGATTCTCTAACTGTTGTCACCAGCACTCTTGATGCTAACATGTCAGGTAAGTAAATAGCTTGTGGAGAGTCGGCATCTCCTCTCCACCTTCTTACCAAAGGAACCAAAAGCAATGTCAAAGCACTCTATAAGCTGAAGGGAGGTTACATGAAAGGGAATCTAAGGTTAAGGTAGAAATCCAAATTCACCCTCATTTTCTTACTGCAAACCTGAGCACCGCTGTTACTAGGGGCAATGAGAGCCTTCCTGTGGCCTAATGCCTATGTCTGGGACACCTGTGGCTGTGTGATCACCTGCATTCAACCCCAGTTCTAAGACCTTATCACCTTGTCACCACAGGAAGCCAGAGGGGTGAAGCCTACATCTAGGATCAAATAGACTCACCTCTTTGCCTTTTACATCTCTCAAGTTGAGAGGGGCATTTACATCCTTAAAAGATCAAAAACATAAAAGTACTCTGGACACATAAAAATTATACACAATTTAAATGTCCATGTTCCTATATTGTTGACTGGAACAGGGAAATGCTGGTCATGTGCATACATGCTGTGGCTGCTTCTGAACGACAACACCTGAAACCCTCAAATCCTAATGCCTCCTCTGAGCTCTCATTAAATAAAGCTTCTTGGGGCTGGATAGATGACTCCGTGGTGATAAAAAGCACTGGCTGCTCTTCCCTAGGGTCCAGGTTCAGTTCCCAGTACCTAAGTGACAGTTCAAAACCTTCTGTGACTCCAGCTCCAGGAGACCCAAGGCCCTCTACTGGCCTCTGCACACATTGCATGCATTTGGCACGTAGACATACGCATAAAATAAGAAGAAATAAATATTTTTAAAAGTGCTTATCAACCTCTAGCTTAGAACTTCGCGTTTAAGAAAATATTTATAAACTATATCTTAATATCCTTCATTACTAAAGTTTAAATAATTAAGTTGTATTATAACTTGGATGTATGCATGCATATTATATCTTTATATGTATAATATTTAATATATCATGTTAAAAGAAATATAAAATATGCACACAAAGTATACTTTATATGAGAACATGTACCTATACTTGTAATCCCCCTTTGTTTTTAATTGTATCATTATGATGTGTTGACACATGTGTGTGTTAATGCTTTGGCATGTGTATGCACCATGTAACCTTCAAGTCAGGGCCAGCCGATAGCCTTCAGCATTTATCATTTCTCTATGGTGAAGACATTCAAAGCAACTGCTTTTTGATATTTTCTGCCTGTCATTTCCAGGAACGTGGATAAAGCTGTAGGCTATTATGTGAAGTGAAACAAGCCAGGCACACACAGGAAGACAGGAGCCACATGATCTGATGCACATGAGACACCTAAGAGTTGATGTCATGGAAGTTAATAAGGACGGTTACCCGAGGAATAGGGAAGGCTTGTGTGTGTGTGTGTGTGTGTGTGTGTG
>CABHPP010138245.1:71490-88247 GCA_902168425.1 Peromyscus attwateri | reverse complement strand
TCGAGTCTCTTATCAGTTTTCTGCAGGAAATCACGGCCAGGCCTAACATCAACTGAAGTCTCCGGGAAGAAGATGGGGCCCCACAACAACAACAACCCCACAACAACAACAATCCCACAACAACAACATTTCCACGTGGACAATAATAACATCACTAAGCTGACAAACATCATCTACCGATCAGCTTTGAACTGCAAAGTGCTTAGAACAATTTTGAGAGGGCTGATTGAGATGATCCAGTCTCAAAGACTACTTGAATAAGGACTTGAGATAAATCCTGAACTTTGGTATTATACACAGACTGGATAATGAAGGATATAGTTACCTTTCCTAGAATTTGACAATTAACCTAAAATTTTTCTTTTCAGAATAAAGATACCTTCGCCCATACCCAGCAGGAAGCAATTTTAAGAATACGACGCCCACGTTCCCAAAGAGGTGGTGTGGGACGGGTGGTTTTTTGGTCTTTTAATGGGTTTTGGGTCTGGGATAATTCTCATTGTTTAGAGGGGTTAGTTACAACTGGTTATCAAGGGTTAGGAAAAGGGCTAAGGAAAGGAGGTTAGATTTAATGTTCTTGTTTTGAAAAAAAAAAAAAAAGAAAAGAAAAGAAAGAAAGAAAAAGAAAAAGACAATTATTAGTTTTAAATACTTTACATTGGATTGGATTGTTTTATATTGTATACAAATTATATATATTGAAATTGATATTGTTAGGAAATGCTATATGTATATTTCTAATTGTACTTATACCGTTCATTTAACAAAATAATGCAGATTATTGATTCTTGAATGTTATTACCAACTATTAGGATATAAAGAAATGAAAGTTAGCAGTTAGACATTACAATAGAACTTGTAGTCATATTAGGTATGTTTCCAAGATTGAGCAGATATATTTTAGACAGACAGGTCATCTTCAAACCCTTCAGAGATCTACAGAATATGGCATTTAAAATGTTTTAATAACTTAGAAAATTTTTCTTTTTTGTTATGACTATGAGACATGTCGGCTCCTGGCAGTACCAAACTACTTCAGAGAGAATATGGGCATTGAAGAAACTGCATATGGAGTTAACTTTCATTGTGGCAAATGTTAGCCACTGGACAACAAAGTATCCTCGAATCTACTGCTGACAACAGGACAAAATGGACAGACGTAAAACAAAGGACTACCGATTCTTGCCAAAACAAGTGTGGTTGTGGCTTTATCAAAAGGCATCTCCTGAGGCCAGGACAATATGGCACCATCCCTGAAGTGGCCTTTGCAATCCGGAAAAGGTACAGTGCCCTTTGCTTCGAAGGCAGCTGAACAGGCAGTGGGCCGATGGCTTCTGATGTGCAATGGAACAGCAGCTGAAACAGTTATTCTTGAAGAGTAACTAAGCTCATGCCTCTCAATAGCAGACTGTCATTTAATAGAGGGATGTGGAGAAGAACGGGATGCTGAGATGAAGCCATACATACACAGTCAAGAAGAATGGACAGCTGAATTAAAAAACCATCAACAATTTCCAGAGTTTAAAATCCTGAATCAGGACATGACACTAGTGGAATTCAGGTATTTCTGGTACATGGACTGCTCTCACCCAAGGTGAGGTTGAACTGTTGAACTTGTGTACATCCTACTTCACAAATGAGTCTGTCAGATACACTAAGCCTATAGGCTGAAGATGATGCCCCAACACTGCGGAGAAACCTCAGGTGACTGTCCAGGCGGCTGGCTGTTTCTGTCAACTCACAATTTTTTTGGAAGCTGCTTGCATGCACTTCCTGTTTTTATTTTTGTTAGGTAATATTATTTCCTTCTTGGGTCTCTGAGGGAGTTGAAGATTAGTTAGTTATAGTCGAAGTTTAATTAGTCATAGCTGAAGATTAATTAATTATAGTTGAAGATTAGTTAGGATAGAAAGGAATTAGGTACATTTTGAACTTACCAAAATAGGATAAGTAATGAAATTATTTTCTCTGAATTTGTCAAATACAAATGGACTAGACATTGTTTAGGTATTCATTACTTGTATATATTGTATATAGTTATTGTACTTTTGTATATAGTTTTTCTTATATTAGTTACAACTTTCCTTTTTTTTTCTTTTTATTAAATTAGAAGAGGGGAAATATAGTGGTATTCTATTTGTACTGAAATGTGATTTTATTTGTATGTTAATAAATAAAGTTGCTTAGGGTTCAGAGCTATTAGCAAGCCATAGCGAAAGCCAGGGCGGTGGTGGTGCACGCCTTTAATCCCAGCACTTGGTAAGCAGAGCTAGGTAGATCTCTGTGTGTTCAAGGATACAGCTAGCATTGGAGACACACGCCCTTGATCTCAATACCAACCATAGAAAACTTGGGAGGTCTGGACAGAGAGACTGTGACGAGACAGCCACGTAGTTAGTTTTTAACCAATGAGAAGGAAGAACCAGAACTCTTTATAAATCAACCGCACAGGAAGAAACTCCCTTTTGCGGAGAGCTCTCTTGGCGGGAGAAGCTAGCTGGCGGAAAGCGGGTAAGCTTCTGGCTCTGACCTCTTGGGCTTTCACCTTTACATTGGCTCTGTGTTTCTTATTTAATAAGGCGGTCGGTTACATCTACATCCCCCACTCATCCCCACAAGAAGGCAAGGCCTACCATGGGGAGGCACACCCAGTAGAGGCAAGTCCAAGCCCTTCCCCCTACCTCAAGGCTCCACAAGTTGTCCCATCATAAGTAGGGGGCTCCAAAAAGCCCCCACATGCACCAAGAATGGATTCTGATTGTACCACCAGGGAGGCCCCCAGTGATCAGATCGGTGAATACCCTAACTGTCATCACAGAGCTTTTCTCCAATGACTGATGGAGGCAGATGCAGAGATCCACAGCCAAGCACCAGGCAGAGCTCCAGGAGTTCAGTCGGAGAGAGAGGAGGGATTCTATGAGCAAGTGCATCACAATCATGATGGGGAAACCTGCAGAGACGACCAAACCAATCTAGTGGGAACTCATGAAAGTTGCATCAATGGTTGTGGAGCCTGCATGGGACTGGACTAGGCCCTCTGCATGGCGAATCAAATGTGTAGGTTGAAGAATGCTTTTAAGGAATTTAAAAATAAAACAAAATAATACAAACAACCAAGCAAAATCTTTTTATTTTGTTATTTTCCAATTTTATGTAATTCCTTTTCCTTGGCTCCTAACTGTAGTTTAATTGGCCTTGGAACATTAGACTAGGGTAATAAAAATTAGAGGAGAGAGAATTTATTTTTACTCTGCTGCCATATTCTTGAAGTATATCCTAAAGTATAATGAAAAGTCCTATTCCTAGTATTTTTAGTTTTATTTTATATGCATTGATTATTCTTTTAATCTTACTTTATGTAGTATTTTTATATATACCAATCATTATTTAAGTAAATACTGCTTACTATTTCTATGTTAAATAGTATTCAACTGTTTAACTGGATACAATATAATTCCAACTTTCAGAAAAGTCTGAGCCCTGTGAGCACATAGGTTTATAGGGACAGCCAATTCACTAATGATTTGAAAAGACTTTTAAAAAACCTATGTAATCTTAGTGCACATTGTAAAAAATAATCATGAGAGTGAATGAGCTTAGCTTCCTTAAAAAGAATTACTCAGATTAAAACATTAAAAAAAAATCCAGACAGCTTATCTCTGATTTGGGTTAAAATATGGGACAGCTGTAAAGATCAAACCAGTCAGATAATTCCTACTTCCTGATCCCTACCTCTTTTGCTGTGTATTATAGCCAGAGAGAGTTTGTTGGCTGATCAGAGACATTTATTATAGGTTTGTACTGAGATGTCTCTGATGCACTGCACATCAAAGCTAGGTCAGAGTGTTCAATAAATTGATTTTTCTGTCCCTTCCATTTCTCATTCTATAACTTTGCTATAACTGAATACATGCAGTTCCATTCTGAGGTGGGGAAATCTGCTTCTTGAGTGAAAGGGGCAGACTTTTGAAGTTTTGTGAAATAGTATGTTGATTTCTTTTTTGTGCGGTGCAGAGGGTAGGATGCATCTGGTTCATCTAATTTAGACACTTAAAAGTCAAATCCCAGTTCTACTTTTCAAAACCATCTGGGCTGCTTTTCATTCTCTAAGCCCAGCAGCCCCCAGTGAAATCAATGGTGTTGGCAGGAATTATCTGAAGAAGCAAGGTTAGCTGTTTGGTCACAAGACTAATCTAATGTCTTTAGACCTAGGCATAAGAGAAGCAGATTTTCCTGTGGTAATTTTATAGGTACAAAGGAAAACATGTTGGTGGCATCTATGGAATGCTTAGAGTTTATTAAAAGGTTCAGACATTTCAAGTATGTTTTCAAAAGTGCATCAAGGCCAGTATATATGTATCTTTTCTATCAGTTATAGCTGACTTCTAGAAATATGAGATCATTGATATATAAATTTTCTTCATCTTTCGGAATCAGATAGGGACATTATAAAAGCTCACACAGGTAAATTGAAAGCTCAAAAGTTGTTTGTAATGCTGTTATTCCCAAATAGGATTAGAAGATGGCTACAGTGACATGGACACAGCTTCATATGGGCCGGTGTATAGGGCAATGCCATCCTACAACACCATGTGGCCCTACCTCAGGCACCGGCAGCTGGCATTTCTTTTCTGTCAGTGTAATACTTTTCCATCCAGGGCTATAGAAATAATTTTAGATACTGCACCATCAGCTAGATTCTCATAGTCAAAGGAAAAGATCTATTGTTGTTTTTTTTATTAAAGAGCAGAATAAATCTCATTTTAATCACTAAAAAAATCTCTAAGTAAACAAATGGTTTTTTTAAGTATGTTACTGTTTCCTACTTACAATGCCCAAATGAACCTCCGCTTCACAGTTCATGTAAATTAGAGAACTCCTAACTCCCTTTCAGGCTCAGAGCTTTATGACACTGTAATTTGTTAAGGCCTATTTCAGTTCCTATGTCTAATATTGGATTTATAATATTAGTCTTAGGTTTTCATAAATTAGAGGCCTCACAAAACCTGAATCTATCTATGGTGAATGCAAATTTCATTTTTAAAGTGTGGTCCTTTCAAGCAGCATATGCATGATAGAAATGCCATTTCTTAGGCTCTTCTTCTGAATTACTAAATGACACACTCATGTGTGGGTAGGTGGGGAGGGATAGAGATGACTAGCAATCAGAATTCTAATAAGCCCTCTAGAAAATTTGGACTCAGGCTTGGGGTAGAAAAAGATGTGGAAATGTGGTGGTTTGAATAGAAATTGTCCTCATAGACTCATATGTTTGAATGCTTAGCCATAGAGAGTGGAACTATTAGGTCTGGTCTTGTTGGAGTAGGTATGGCTTGTTGGAGGAGGTGTGTCACTAGGGATTGGGTTTTCAGGTCTCAGATGCTCAAGCTAGGCCCAGTGTACTCAGGTCTCAGATGCTCAAGCTAGGCTCAGTGTGCTCAGGTCTCAGATGCTCAAGCTAGGCCCAGTGTGACTCTGTCTTTTTCTGGTGTCTGCTGATGCAAATGTAGAACTCTCAGCTTTTTCTCTAGCATCATGTCTGTCTGCATGCTGCCACGTTTCTCACTGCTCACTGTGATGATATTGGACTAAAACTCTGATGCTGTAAGCCAGCTCCAATTAAGTGTTTTCCTTTCAAGAGTTGCCATGGTCATGGCGTCTCTTCACAGCAATAGAAATCCTAACTAAGATAGGAAATAAACTTGCATGAGTTTCTCAGTGTCGCTGAACAAAAACACATCAAACCACTAGCTAAAGGAAGCATATAAATGAAGTCTACCCACAGACTTTCATTAGCCTATTAAAGGACTGCATTAAGTGCTCAGGTTCATTATGTTTCTAGGGACAAGAGGATAGCTTCCTCTTTACCATTTATGTGAAAAAAATTCTCACCATTCATCTATGGAATAGCTAATGATTTGTGTCAGACAATTGGTCTGGTGCTTTCCCAAACTGCCCCATTCATCTCCCAATAGGTTCACCGTCAAAGTAGGACTTTGACAGGATTAGATTATGAATGTGCTTAGCAACACAGTGTGCCTGGCTACAGTCAAGGCTATGTTCTGAGCTGGCCAAAATCATAGATGAACTATGAGTCTCCTTGTTCCTAAGGATGATCAAACAGGTACTTCTAAAGACTGTTATTTTGGACTCCATCCCTCTTGAAAGGGGCAGCACTTGTTTATAAAAATAAACACCCTGTTTATGAGTTCAGTGAGTTTGTGTCTGTGGCTCAGCATGCTTCTTTCAGAACTACTACCTGTATATTGTCTTCATGTTGTTTCCAGTATCATAGTATTTCACTGCATAGCACGGCTTCTAGCCAAGGAACTCACTTGCCAGTCATGATATATAGAGTGCCCATACTCGTGAACTTTACTCATCTTGCTCATGTTCGCCACATTGAGCAGCTGGTTTGACATGCAAGTAAAAAGGCCTTTGAGAACCCAGTTACAGCTGAGTAACAGTTGTTGCAAGACTTATGGAAAGCTATGAATACTTTCAAACTAACATCCAAAATATGGGAACAAAAGAGAAGTGACATCACCCATTATTGTCCCAGTGACATCTTAGTTAAGACTTTTCTTTCTGTTCTTATGACCTTATCATGCTCTGTTAGACTAGAGGTCTTATTTTAGGGAGGAATACTTCCACCAGGAGATACAGCCATGATTCTATAGAATGTTCTCCAATGTAAGTGGCTATCACCCAATCCATTAAGAACCCAGATAGAACAAAAAGACTAAGGATAGGATAATCTGTCTTCTTCTGTATGCTTAAGCTGGGATATTTACTATTTTCTAGTGCTTGGTCTCATAACTGTACCATGAGCTTTCCTGTTTTCAGTTGTTTGGACTCAGACTGATCTATGCCAACAAATATGCAGGCTCAACAGCTTTTCAATCAACTATGCAGATTCTAGAGTATATCAACTTCTGTAATTGTGTAAATTTACCATCATAAATAATTACAATCTATCTATCTATCTATCTATCTATCTATCTATCTATCTATCTAATCTATCATCTATCAATTATATATCTAACATCTATCTTTGTATCATCATTTATTAATTTGGCCTTCTACCAATTCTTGGTTCCATTTCTCTGGAGAACTCTCACTGAAATGTTCTAGTATTCAAGTATTCCATACATTCTATGAATTCTATACATTTGTGGAAATACTTTTTCAGCTCTCCTCTATATTTGGCAAAGCTTTATGATTGTTTGATGCACTGACAAGTAAAGATGTAAGTTAGCCTCTGATCTAATGTCATGTTGTAAGGATATTTCTATGATCGTATTTCAGGTTCCCTTAATTGTGATTTTTTTTTACTTTAGTAGTTAATTCCCCTAGCTCTGCTCTCAGAGGTGAATAATGTTACTTTTATAATATTATTAATTTTATTTTATTTGCAAAGTCTTTTTTTGCCATGCAACATATTCAGTTTTTTTTTAAATAAAATGTAGACTCTTTGGGAGATACATTTTTTTTTCTGCCTACCACAGAAATATTGACAACATTATAGTCTGTTCTCCAAGCAAGTCAACAGGAGTTTTCAAAAGGTTTCACTCTTCACCGCAAATTCATAAAACATAGTGCCTTCACTTGTTTTCTTTTTATCTTTCCTTTGTTGTGAAGTGAAGATGTAAAGATGCCTTGAAATCCCCTCATTCTGTTTCCATAAGTGTCCTGAAGCCAATATGTTCACAAAATCTACCTTTGTCCCTAAAGATAAACATTTGCTGAGGCAATCCATGAGAATTGTAATATCTCCATATACACAGTTAGTGTTATTTGACAGAATATACCTTATTTTTTAAATCTGAATCCTCTATAGATGTCAATTTCACTGCTCTAATTAAAAAAAAAAAACTCCTAAGGACTTCCTTATATAGGTATAACCAAAAATGCCCAAATGATTGATTCTAGTCAAGACAGAGATAGAATCATTCACCTAAATGGGCTATTCTCCTAAATGGCTAACCTACCCTAGATGTGGGGATTGTACAGGCGCATCCTTCCATATCTAATGCAAGTTTTCCCAGCATTAACATTGTAAGATCAGTCTTCACCTCTTGCATTGGAAAAACACTGCTGGCAGAAATTTAATGTTAAGAATGGGTTGCTATCACAAAATTCATTTTCTAGATTTCACCCATTTCTGTAGACTGTGCTCCAGAAATTCATGACCATAAGACATTCTAGAAATCAAGAGAACTTATAGATATGCTGCTCAAGTGAATTAGATGATAACACAGAAGCATGATGAAGAACGTTTTTAAAGATCCTGTGTGAGAAGTAGCTGCATAGGTAGCTCTAGTCCTAGAATTTTATCTTTAAAAGAATTTTCCCCGGGCTGGGCGGTGGTGGCGCACGCCTTTAATCCCAGCACTCGGGAGGCAGAGGCAGGCGGATCTCTGTGAGTTCGAGGCCAGCTTGGGTTACCAAGTGAGTTCCAGGAAAGGTGCAAAGCTACACAGAGAAACCCTGTCTTGAAAAACCAAAAAAAAAAAAAAAAAAAAAAAAAAAAAAAAAAAAAAAAAAAAAAAGAATTTTCCCAAATTATTGAAGTATAAATGAAGAGCAAAATTGTGATATTTAAGGTAAGTATAGCATAAAATTTGACATGTAATATATATTAAAATAATTGATAAGTTAGTTAACACATTTGTTACCTCCTATATTTACTTTGTCTTTGCTGGAGGGGGCATTAAGAAACTCATACCAAATAGGCAATGAAGTATTATTAATTACTATCAGAATTATTACAAAAGGTTCTAGTAATTCTCTCATCTCATAAATAAGTTAAAACTCTGGCTATCTGTTTTTTTTTTAATTTTTAAATAATTGTTATTGCTTATTTTGGAATTTCATTCAATGCATTCAGATCACACTTGCTTCTCCTTCCTCCCAGATATACACTCCCACCCCTGTGTCCTGACCCAAATGTACCAGTACAATATGTTTTGCCCACATACTCATGGGAGCATGGTCTAACTTCCAGTGGCCAGTCCGTTAAAGATAACTGAGCCCTTTCCTATCCTACTGCCAGAAGTCAACAACTGTGAAGAGCTGCACTTCAACATCTTTATCACAATTTAAAGGACTTTCCTCAATGGCTTCCTGTGTAGACTTTCCTTTTCTTCTTTGGTGGCTGGGAACGGAGAGGTTATTGCAGAAGCCTTCAATGTCTCTCATTTTCAATTATGAGTCTGGAGTAATCAATACCATTACAACAGATGCTTCCTTGCCTGTAACAGCCAGTGGCACCAGGGATCACGGATGGATCATGGATTACCACCTGGTTTCCCAAGGCTGCAAAAAACCACAAACAACCACAGAGTCTTCAGCGGTATCATGGATCATGGACCTTATAATGGGCTCAGGCAGCATCATGAACCATGGGCATCATTGTGTTCTCCAAGTGGCATTAGAGACCACAGACCTAACTTGGTCTCCTGTGGCAGCATGGATCAGGGACATCAATGTGGCCTCTAGCTATAGGTCCACGTAGCCACCAGAGGCCATGTTGATGTTCCTGGACTATGTGTTTTTATGCCAGTACCATGCCATTTTTATTATTCTAGCTCTGTAGTATAATTTGAGATGAGGAACTCACAAGGGAAATTCTCCAACAGAGGCTCACTGGATACACAAACCCCTCTTAAAGCCAGGACCCATGCCCATCGGTAGATGGCCAACATAAAACAAACTTAATGGCATTTTTGGAGGGTCTTTGTCTCACAATGCTTTGTCAGAATTCTTTTTTAACTTTATGGTCTTTTGCATATATATTATGGTTTTCAGTTTTGTGTTTATATGGGCTTTCTTGTGTGTGAATGTGTGTGTGTGTCTGTGTCTACCCATGTTTCTTGTGCTTTTTCTTTTGCTCTTTTTCTTTGGTTCTTTGTATCCTATTCCTGTTTTTATTTTATGTTATTATTTTTTAGATGACTGTTTGTTTTCTTATCAAAGCAAGGAAGAAGGAGTGTGGATTTGGGTGGGAGGGGACTTAGGAAGGATCTGTTTGGGTTGGGGGATGGGAAACTGTAATCAAAATATATTGTATGAAAAAAGCTATTTTCAAATAAAAATTAGAATACAAAACAAAAATCAAAACAAACAAACAAAAACCTCTCTGACTAACATCTGCCCATTTTTCCTGCTCCCCGCCCCCATAGCTGACATTTTTCTCTGTTTCTGAGTCAATATTTTGAGGTTCCACCTGTAAGTGACACCATGCTCTTGGCTGTTTCTATAGTGTTTTCCAGTAGAGCATGCTGCCTGTATAGATGAACAATCTCTTATAAATTTATCTGTTTATGCAAATATATTTTATTTATTTAATTTTCTCTCTATTGGAGATGTTGCTTGTCATATTTTCCTGGCTCGTTTCAGACTAGTAATGCTTCAGGAACTCTAGCTGCGGTCTAATTTTGTTTAATCTTTCTAACCCGCTAAATATTTTTATTCTAGGAAGAGATATTTCAAGATTTGCAAAGATTCATGAAAGACTGTACATAAAGACCGTGGCAACAGCTCAATAAATAAGATTTCCCTAAGCTATCTGAGAAGACACTGTGTTACCCTGAACACAGAAGCAAATAAGCATGATGTCATGGTTGTCTTGAATCTTAAAAGACACATTGGATCTCCACTAATATATGGAGGACAAAAGTCCTAAATAAGACAGGTTTATGATTTAATAAATAACAAAAAATGATTGAATGAAAATAAATATGTTTAGGAGTCATTTGTTTGTCTTTTCATGGGCCTTAAACTATTTAGACAGTACTTCATGCTTTTAGACACTGATTCCTTATTGTATCATAATGCAAACTATCAGAGCAAATAAAATAATAAGGACCTGAATCCTCAAGTAACTCAAATATAAACATAAGATATAAAATGAAAATGTGAAAGTTGCATGTAGCCCAAGTTTCATGATGCTTCAGGAGGAAATATATTCCCTTTGTGATAGTTTAGGAAGTAAACAACAGCGGGGTTTTAATGCAAGTGGTATAAGTTTAAAATGAACCAAGAACTATACTGTACATGAAATCAAGATAAAGGCCTGGGAAGAGGGAGCTGCTCATCTTTTTCTATTCTAATTATCTTCGTTTCAGTGGATTAGAAAATGGTAAATGTAGAAGTCAAGTTGGAGATAGTTCTCAGCTCAATCGCCTGCCAAGTTAAGTCTGATAAATGGCAAGTGTGTATAATTAATACTGTCATTTTTCCCTAGACCAAAGGGCGACTGCAGTAACTATAGATTGTAATTGTCATCGTTGTCACATAAAATGTGCTATTATTAAGTTCAGGCTGAATTTTATCACTGGGAATGCTCATAAATTGAGCGGTCAGTCATTTAAATTACCAAGTAGAGAGCTGTATGGCTTGCTTTAAAACTACTTCCTAAGACAACGTGTTTGACTTTGGACCTCCAAAACTAATTGCATTTTTTGAACAGACGTTAGACAGGCTGTAACCTATAAGTGAAGATATTCTGACAGACATGCCATGTACGCTTATAAATGTTCATAAGAATCTTACATTTTTTATTTCCAAAATTTTTAGTGTACAGGCAAGAGAGAAATAGGGATTCAATATAAAATGACATGTGAGTGGGAGAGATCATTCTGCAAACAGGCTTATTGCTTCCTTGCAAATGCTCACTTTCCATACGGTGTTTTGATGAAAAATTAGAGTGGAGGATGGAAAATATGATAGATTTCTTGTTAGTGGCCTAGAGAATAACATTGTGAGAGCATTTTTGCCGGGGTGGGAAGACATGGGGAGTCAGCTAACAATATAAAATGACTAACTGTAATCAGTAGGATAGCTGTGGATATCATATATTAGTTTCTCCATATATTTGAAATAAGCACAATTAAAATAACACATAGTAAGCATGTTATATTCATGTTACACTGATATGAACAGTATTGATGAGCTATATGGTCTGTGTTTTGTATTCTTCATTGTGTTTACCTTTTTCCCCCCTGTGGGTATAAAACAATGTAATTTCATATTAAGATTTAGAATAAAAGAAAAAAGGCATAATCACACACATATATACAAACATGAACCTCCACATACCAATACATGTACCCTTGCCAGGTTAATCCATTTTTTTTCTATGTATAAGGAATTCTATAGTTGTATTAGTGCTTGTGAAATTTTACGTTTTTTTTTTAATTTATTACTGTAACTTTCCTCTGATTTTTCTAAGTATGTGGTATTTTACAGTATGTGAAATTTGACTGATGATATAAAAATGCATAGTTTATTAAACCTGAATTAGGTCACTTTTTAAATATACATGTATATTTTCTTCTTCATTCAAATTGCAAGTGTGATTATATTTGGATCAAATTGTTAGCAAAATAAGGCTATTTTAGTCTTACTATTTATCATTCTGAAGAGTCTACATTAGAGGTCTCCAAAACATTTAAAGGTCTACAAAAATATTCTCTGGTCTTAGTGTTTGGAAAAATTTGGAATGCATAGTATTTATTTTCACTGAAGTTTATATTAGATTTTTAGTAGATAGTATGGAAACTAGTGTTGAAGGGTATATTGACAATGGAAAGCCTGGCCGAAGAACTCCCAGTGGGATTTTTCTGAATGTCTTGCATCCTCTTTCTGGATAAACCAATTTAAATACTATAGTATCTTCGACAATTCCTATGGCAGCATGGAATTGCTTAAGCATCTCTGCTATGGGTATTATTAGCATTCTTGTAGCAAACAAATACTAATTGAAGAGTCCCATGGTAGAATGCTTACACTGTAAGGCATGCAATACTGTACTTGCAGGGTGCACAGTGTAATAGAGAGGAGGGAGGAGGAAAAGTGATTGATTGTATGTCATAAAAGAAAAACTGTATCCACATGTATGACTGGATCTTTATGAGTGTCTCTCATATCCCTTCATTGAAAAAGGTACAAAACAGGACCTACTATTTTATTTACTACAGAGGAGGGAGGGAGAATCTCTCAGAATGGCTGAACGGAACTTCTTTTCACACACTTTCTCTCAGGCTCCCTGAGGTAGGCAGGAGCCTGGGAGAAGCTCCAGTGGACACCCAGGATAGTGACAGTGGCCTTCCTCACCTCTTTGTGTGTGTCTCCTCTCGTATCACCTGAGTGAATGCTTTTTATCATGATGTGATAAAGGACATTCTAAAAGTAATCTAGTAGCTCTAATTAGGACAAGACTTTTGTGGAATTAATCTCACATTTGGATGTTGTTCTGAAAGTGAAGCCTCTCTGATGATAATTGGAATAGGCACCCATCTACAATTATAGCAGAGTATCATTAGGAATCATTTCACTGACTTTTTTTTTGGATCATGTTTGGTTCTATCTTAGGTATCTGGGCTATCCAGCTTCTGGTCCTGGCTCTCCAGGCAGGGTGAAGGGTGAGCTTTCTCATGTGGTATGGTTCTTACACTGAACTAGTCATTGGTTGGCCACTCCCACAGGTTCCTTACTCCAGCACATATTGTAGGCAGGACAAATTGTAGGTCGAAGGTTATGTGGCTTGCTTAATGTCCTGATCCATCCATTGGAAGTCTTACCGGATTACAGGAGGTGGCTAGTTAAGGCTCCTTATCCCCCATTGCTAAGGTCATCATTGTAGATTCCTGGGAGTTTCCCTTGCACCAGGTTTCTACCTGACTCTGAAAAGTCACCCCACCAAAACATACTTTTCAGTTGTCTCTTTCAGTACTGTCCCTTTCCACCCCCAACTGATCCCTCATATTCCCATCACTACCCAACTCCCAGTCTTCTGTTGAGAATTCTGTTTGGATTTGTACCACATTTTTAATTGGATTATTTGGTTTGTTGATGTCTAGTTTTTTGAGTTCTTTACATATGGAAATCAGCCCTCTGTTGTATGTGGGGTTGGTGAAGATCTTTTCCCATTCTGTAGGCTGCTGGTGTCCTTTGCCTTGCTGGCTTTTCAGTTTCATGAGGTATCATTTATTAATTGTCAATCTTAGTGCATGTGCCACTGGTGTTCTGTTCAGGAAGTTGTGCTAATGAGTTCAAGGCTATTTCTCACTTTCTCTTCTATCAAGCTCAGTGTATCTGGATTTATATTAAAGTCTTTGATCCACTTGGACTTGAATTTTCTTCAGAGTGGTAGATATGGATCTTCTTGGATTCTTCTACATGCCAACATCCAATAAGACCAGCACCATTTGTTGAAGATACTTTCTTTTTTCCATTGTATAATTTTTTTGGCTTTGTTGTAGGAAACCAGGTGGCCATAGGTAAGTGGAATTATTCCTGGCTCTTTGATTCAATTCCATTGATCCACTTGCCAGTTTTTAATGCCAATACCATGCGGTTTTTATTACTACAGCTCTGTAGTAGATCTTGAAATCAGCACAGTAATATCTCTGGAAGTTCTTTTATTGTACGGGATTATTTTAGAAATCCTGAATTTTTTTGTTTATCAATATGAAGTTGAGTATTGTTCTTTCTCTGTAAATATTTGTGTTGGAATTTTGATGGAGATTGATTGAATCTCAAGATTGCTTTTGGTAAAATGGGCATTTTTACTATGTTAATCCTACTGATCTATGAGCATGGACAATCTTTCCATCTTCTGATATCTTCTCCAATTTCTTTCTTCAAAGATCTGAAATTCTTGTCGTACAGGTCTTTCACTTGCTTGGCTAGAGTTACTCCAAGACATTGCATATTATTTGTGGCTATTGTAAAAGGTGTTGTTTCTCTGATTTCTTTCTCATTTGTATATAAGAGGAATACTGATTTTTTTGAGTTAATCTTGTGTCCATCCACCTCACTAGAGGTGTCTATTGAATATAGGAAGTTCACTAGTAAACTTTTGAGGGTTGCTGTTTATTGCTTCTATTATGTTTAAGTGTGTCCCTTGTATCCCTGATCTCTCCAAGACTTTTATCATGAAGTTGTGTTGGATTTTGTCAAAGTTTTTTTCAATATCTAATGAGATGGTCATATAGTTTTTTTTTCTTTCTGTTGTTTATATAAAGGATTACATTGACAGATTTTCATATGTTGAACCATCCCTCTATCTCTGGGATGATGCCTACTTGGTCATGGTGGATGATCTTTTTGATGTGTTCTTGGATTCAGTTTGTTAGTATTTTATTGAGTGTTTTTGCATCAATGTTCATGAGGGAAATAGTCTGTAATTCTCTTTCTTTGTTGAGTCTTTGTGTGGATTGGGTATCAGGGTGACTGTGACCTCATAAAAAGAATTTGGCAATGTTCCTTCTGTTTTTATCTTGTGGAATAATGTGAGGTGTGTTGACATTAACTCTTCTTTGAAAGTCTGGTGGAATTCTGCACTAAAACTATCTGACCCTGGACTTTTTTTTTTGATTGAAAGAATGACTGCTTCTATTTCCTCAGGGATTATAGGTGTATTTAAATTCTTTATATGATTTTGATTTAGTTTTAGTCAGTGATATCTATCAAGAAATTTGTTCATTTCTTTTAGATTTTCCATTTTTATGGAGTACAGGTTTTGACATATAGCCTAATAATTCTCTGTATTTCTTGATGTCTATTGTGATGTACCCCTTTTCATTTCTGATTTTGTTAATTTGGATATTGTCTCTCTGACTTTAGTTTGAATAAGGGTTTGTCTATCTTGTTGACTTTCTCAAAGAACCAACTCTTTGTTTCATTGATTCTTTGTATTGTTCTACTTGTTTATATTTTAACAATGTCAGCCCTCAGTTTGATTATTTCCTACCATCTATCAATCTTGGGTGTGTTTGCTTCTTTTGTTCTAGAGCTTCCAGGTGTGCTGTTAGGCTACTAGTGTGAGATCTCTCTAAATTCTTTATGAATGCCCTTAGTGCTATGAACTTTCCTCTTAGCACAGCTGTCATTTTGTCCTATAACTTTTTATATGTTTTGCATTCATTTTCATTGAATTCTAGGAAGTCTTTAATTTATTTCTTTATTTCTTCCTTGACCCAGTAGTAATTCAGCAGAGAGTTGTTCAGTTTCTGTGAGTTTGTAGGCTTTCTGATGTTTCTCTTGTTGAAATCCAGCTTTAATCTGATAAGATACTGGGGGCTAGTTCAATTTCCTTTTATCTGTTGAGACTTGCTTTGTGCTGAGTATATATCAGTTTTGAAGAAGGTTCCATGAGATGCTGAGAAGAAGGTATATTCTTTTGATTTTTCCTGGTTTTCAGGGAGTTGGCCTGGCTTCTGAGGTTCAGGACACTCATTTGTTCTCTGATGGGATGGGAGGCTTTTGTCAGAGGTTTGGGCTGGAATAAGGTGATGAAGAGAGAGGGTTAGTTTTGATTATGCTGGGAGAGCATGGGCAGGGTGGGGAGCAGTCTTATCTGGGGTTCAGGATGTTGGCCTGGCATCTGGTGGAGTGGGAGGCTTCCACCAGAAGTGTAGGCCTAAATAAGGTGACAAGGAGAAGGGCCCTTGGGGTCATGCTAGTAGGAACCAGCCAGTGGGTAGAGGGTCAGTTTACATGGTTGTCAGGAAGCTGTCCTGGCCTCTGATGGGATGGGAATCTTCCATCAGAGGTTTGGGCTGGGATATGGTGATAAAGAGAGGGGGCTGACAGTTGGAGTTACGCTGGAAGAGTGTAGGCAGCGTAGCAGGCAGTCTCACCTGGGGTTCAGGATGCTGGCCTGGCCTCTGGTGGAAGAGGAGGCTTCCCCCAGAGGTATGGGCCAGATAAGGTGACAAGAAGAGGGATACTTGGGGTTATTCTGGGTG
>CABHPP010138245.1:42385-71390 GCA_902168425.1 Peromyscus attwateri | reverse complement strand
GGATTTCGCTCTGTAGACCAGGCTGGCCTCGAACTCACAGAGATCCGCCTGCCTCTGCCTCCTGAGTGCTGGGATTAAAGGCCTGCGCTACCACCACCCGGCCCAGTTCATTCTTAAACTTAAGGTTTACATTGTCAGTTCGAATTGTTTGTTTGCCATGTATACATGATATTCCTTTTAAAATTTTGATTTTGTCATTGACTTTGCTTCTATTAAACAGGAGACCAACTATAATAGTAGTTTGCTTTTATAAAAAAAAAATTCCTGGAAATAAAGTATTCTATACCGTGTTGCAAAAAAAAGTTATTACAATGAAGCAATGGCATTTCTTTATTTTTATAAATTTATTTATTTATTTTATATCCTGACCACAGTTTTCCCTTCCAGTCCCTCCCTACATGCCCTCTGTTCAAACACTAATCTACTCCTCCATTTCTGTTTAGGAAAGGGTAGGTCTCCCTGAATATCAACAAAAGATGGTCTGTCAAGATCCAGTAAAACTAAGCACCTCCCCATATATTAAGGCTGGGTGAGGTGATCCAGTATAAGGAGGAGGATCACAAAAGCCAGTAAAAGAATTGGAGACAGCCCCTGTTCCCACTGTTAGGAGTCCCACAAGAGGACCAAGCTACACAACTATAACATATATGCAGATTGCCTAGATCAGTCCCATGCAGGCTCCCTGGTTGCTATTCAGGCTCTGTGAGCCCCTATGAGCCCAGGTTAGTTGAATCTGTGAGTTTTCTTGTGGTGTCCTTGACTCCTCTGGCTCCTACAATCCTTTCTCCCCCTCTTCATCAGAATTTCTTTATCTCCACCTAATGTCTGGTTGTGGGTCTGCATCTGTTTCCATCAGTTACTGGATGAAGCCTCTCTGATGACAACTGGGCTAGACACTAATCTTCAAGTATAACAAAATATTGTTAGGCATCATTACATTGGTATACCCCTCCCCACCAGTTGTGTTTGGTTCTGTCCTAGGTCTCTGGGTCATCCAGCCTGTGGGTCCTGGTGCTCCAGGCAGTGTCAGAGGTGGGCTTACTCTTCACGCATGGCTTTTAGGCTAGACAGGTAATTGGGTGGCCACTCTCTCAATCTCTAGGCCACCATTACCCCCAGCACATCCCATAGGCAGGACAGACTATAGGTCGAAGGTTATGTGGATGGGTTGGTTTCCCACTCACTCCACTTGAAGTCTTGCCTAGTCACAGGAGATGGCCAGTTCATGCTACATATCTGCTATTGCTAAGAGTCTTAGCTGGGGTTATCCTTGTAGACTCCTGGGAGATTCCCTTGCATGCCAGGATTTTACCTGATCCTGAAATGTCCCCCTTTCCAGTAGTTTCTTTTAGTTCTCTCCCTCCCACCCCCCTCTGATGGCTCATGTTCCAGTCCCTACCTGCCTGTAGTCCACTCATGAAATCTCTTCTATTTCACCTTCCCAGGGAGATCCATGCATTCCTCCTTGGGCCCTCCTTGTTACCTAGTCTCTCTGGATTGTAGCATAGTTATCCTTTATTTTATAGCTAAAATATACTCATTCATTATGAGTGAGTACATATCATGTTTGTCTTTCTTGATCTGGGTTACCTCACTCAGGATGATTTTTTTCTACTTCCATGCATTTACCTCCATCCATTTACCTTCAAATTTCCAGATGTCATTGTTTTTAACACATGAGTAAATATTCCATTATGTAAATGTATAACATTTTCTTTATCCATTCCTTTGTTGAGGGACATCTAGGTTGTTTTTAGATGCTGGGTATTACAAATAATGCTGCTGTGAACATAGTTGAGCAAGTAACCTTATGATATGTTTGAGCATCCTTTGGGTATATGCCCAAGAGTGGTATATATGGATCTTGTGGTAGATTGATTCCCAGTTTTCTGAAAAACTGCCACTCTGACTTCCAAAGTGGCTGCACAAGTTTGTACTCCCACCAGCAGTGGAGGAGTGTTTGCCTTGCTCCACATCCTCTCCAACATAAGCTCTTATAAGTGTTTTTGATCTTAGCCACTCTGACAGGTATAAAATGGAATCTCAAGGTTGTTTTGATTTGCATTTCCCTGATGACTAAGGATGTTGAACATCTCCTTAAGTGTTTCTTGGCCATTTGAGATTCTTTTGTTGAGAATTCTCTATTTAGATATGTAGACCATTTTTTAATTGGATTATTTCATTTGTTGATGTTTAGTTTCTTGAGTTCTTTATATATTTTGGAGACCAGTCCTCTTTTAGATGTGGAGTTGGTGAAGATCTTTCCCCATTCTTTAGGCTGTTGATGTCCTTTACCTTTCAGAAGCTTTTCAGTTGTATGAGGTTGTGGAGGCCCACAGAGGCTCCCTAGTAAGACCTTACTCAAGGTCAGAGAATTTGAGCTTGCTTTACCTAGCAGGGCTGCATAATGGGATGAATCGGACACAGGCATGGTTACCAGGTGTTTTGGAGTGTCTACACTTGGCTGTATGTTGTGCTTTGATCTTGAAAGTGGGAGGTCTTTTGCCTTGCCCCTTGGCATTGTATAAAGAACTCTTTGGAATAAACCTTGAGGCGACTAGGTATTGACCCAGGGCCCTCCTGAAGCTATCCTGTGACTCTGTATTTCTTATCATTTCCACCTATATTTCTGTCTAATACTTGCTTATTTCTCTCTCCTCCCCCCAGGAACTCTTTGAAAGGTGGGAGATGGACTCCCGCATGAGGTCTCATCTTTTAACTGTTGATCTTAGTGTCTGTGCCACGGTGTCCTGTTCAGGAGGTCGTCTCCTGTGCCGGTGTTCTTAAGGCTCTCCCCCCACTTTCTCCCTGTCAGGCTCAGTGTCTTCGGATTTATATCGAGGTCTTTGATCCACTAGGACTTGAGTTTTGTGCAAGGTGATATGTAACATGAATTCTAAATGGTCTTATAATAAAAAACCCGGAGTCAGATATTGGGGTAAATGCTGAAAGATCAAAGAGACAAAGGAACAAGCCACATCCACCACCTCTTACTTCACCAACTCCTCAGCCTGAAAAACCTCTAGCTGAAAGGGACACTTCTGCCAAAAAGCCCTTAGTTCCTGTCTCCTCACGCTGCCGCATATATCTTTCTCTGCCCAGCCACCACTTCCTTGGATTAAAAGCGTGTGTGATTCCCAGTACTGGGATGAAAGGTGTGTGCCACCACTGCCTGGTTCTGTTTTCTCTCCTAGACTGAGTAAATCTCGTGTAGTCCAGGTTGACTTTGAACTCACAGAGATCCAGAAGGATCTCTGCTTCCCGAGTGCTAGGATTAAAGGTGTGTGCCACCACTGCCTGGCCTCTATGTTTAATCTATTGGCTTGTTCTGTTCTCTGACACTCAGACAAATTTTATTAGGGTACACAATATATCCCCACAGTGATAGATATGGATCTATTTGCATTCTTCTACATGCCAACATCCATTTCGAGATGACAAAACCTCTTCCCAATAAGCTGTAAACTTGAATACTCTAACAAGGGTTTGAGAAGTTACACTGTCTTATAACTTAGAAATCTCCTGAATTTGCTCCTGTACAAGGTAGAAAATGGCTCCACTATACTATGGTTTGCATGTGACACTTTCTAACTAGTACTAATCCTATATTAAGGAAGCAGAAGGCATGCAGTGCTGAGAAGCTAGAAAGAGCTAGAGCCTACCCAAAGTGGTTCTACCTGGAGTTAGGTAGTTGGTATTTTGGCTTCAATGTTTCTCAGACATCAGCGTATGACAAGTTCTACTTGGTTAAGGACCCCAGGCATTATCCTTTTCAAGCTAGATAACGTTATTGTCAATACTAATGATTGTGAAATGCATGTTCATAGCTGAACTAAGATCTCATCTTAGTAGTGGAAATACGACAATTAAAATGCTATTGTGAGCTGGGTGGTGGTGGAACACACCTTTAATCCCAGCACTTGGGAGGCAGAGGCAGGTGGATCTCTGTGAGTTTGAGGCCAACCTGGGCTACAGAGTGAGTTCCAGGAAAGGCGCAAAGCTACACAGAGAAACACTGTCTCAAAAATCCGGAAAAAAAAATGCTATTGTGCGAGGAGGCTTAGTTCTTCTCCAAAATACTTATAAACCATTTCTCAGAGGAAATGGTTTATAAGGAGAATAGTTAATGCATAAGTTATGGTTTAGTTTCTGAAAATATGAGAACATATAATTCCATAAATATTACTTTGCTTTTCTCAAACAAGACTAACTCTTGTATATAAATTTGAGTATTTTTCAAACTGTATTATGCGAGAGAAACAACTGTTTTGTGTGTTGACTGTACAATATGAACTCTGCTAGTAGGTTATTTATATGTGATTCTGCCACAAGGGCTATACATATATCTAATATTTTCATTTTGCTTGTAATAAATATATATATACAGTTAAAATATTAGAATTAATTGCTAATTATGGATTTTACTTTCATAAGGAGGGTGAAGTAATCTCTTAATAGAAGGAGACAATTTTCTTATGGAGACAATGAGTTTAAATTGGATGTTCAGTTTATAGTTTTTACTATTTCAAAAGAAAAAGAGAAAAATAATTTTAAATATATGAACACTAAGATACCCTGAATGATTTTGAGCTTTAGAAGGAGTTAAAGTCTTTATCAGTGGTAGTTTCTCAGCCTAGCACTGTTAATATAAAGAAAAAAATGACAAAATTAACTCTTTTATTTCAGATATCTCTGGGTCTAGAAAAATTGGAAAATGACTTCTAATGTGTTTTCAAGTAGGAAGAAATGTTGAATTGAAGGCCAGAGTTCCTGAGTTCTAATACTGTCTGTTTGTCTTTGGGCAAATTTCATTCCATCTACAGTATTGAAACACTTTGTCTATAACAAGAAAACCAAAAACCAATAAAGCAAAACTTATGTTATATTTGAAGAACTTGGAAGAAAAATGAAATAGAAATTAGATATCCCTTTGCAGGAATTGGAATAAGCATGCATATGATGACTGTATGAAATTTAATGTTTTAACTTTTTGATTGTTGTATTATGAACTTATAATAAAGGCAAGGTATAGGAATGTGAGGGTAAAAAAGCCCAGTGTTAGGCATGACATGTGTAGTAGAGAGACTATGGACGCAGCATCACTACTGTACGTGTTCAGGAAAGGTGTTTAATAAAAGTATCACAGCACATTCTGTGAAGTCAGTGATAATCCCAGCCTCCATCACCCTTTTTGCATTCAAAGACAAGAAATTAATGCTCCAATTGGTGATGAGATCATGATTTGAGCTTAGTTCTTCGGTATAGCCTAGTGATCTTGAAATCACAGATTATGCCATATGAATTAAAGATTTTTTTAAATTTTTTTTTTTGAGATTGTAATATAATGTTCTTTTGGGTAGTCCCTCTATTCCTACTGGATGGAAATGTGAAGGGGACATCTGTGTATTTATGATAATTCAGCGCCAAGGCTTTACTATTCAGTATGATTACCATTTGAAATCTGGAAAGTTAAGTTTATGCCTGATGACAGAAGCAGAGGCCATGTTTAAATATTCTGTGTTAACAAAGTCCAGATATCTCAGGAATGTAATGTCAACTAGGCTTTTGGTCTTCAGATAGCTGCACTGGGGATTTGCAAGGACAGAATTTTAATCAAAAGACCAACTAATTGGTTGGAATGGCCTAGCATAATTCTCCCAGAGAGGCAGAGAGTCTCTCAGAAGTTCACAGGACTGCAAAGTTTTTTTTCATCAAAAAATGGTAAGGCTGAGATTTAGCTTAAAACTTCCATCTAATTCTGAAGTTTAATTTTAATTGTGTGTCCTGTCTATGCCATGACTCCATTATTTCTTTGTCATCTTCAGAATCAACCACAGTCTTTTTTTTAACATTTGAAAATCTTAATCACAGCTGCATTCAGTAGTCGATTTAGAAAATAGAATTATCTAAAAGCTTATTTGTGGTGGTATTGTGTTCCCCAAAATATTGTGTACCCTAATAAATTTATCTGGGGTCAGAGAACAGACAGCCACTAGATACAGAGGTTAGAAAATGGTGGCACTCACGCCTTTAATCCTAGCATTCCAGAGATAGAAATCCCTCTGGTTCTCTGTGAGTTCAAGGCCACATTGGAAACAACCAAGCATGATGACACACGCCTTTAATCCCAGAAAGCCAGCCTTTAATCCCAGGGAGTGGTGGTAGAAAGCAGAAAGGTATATAAGGCGTGAGGACCAGAAACTAGAAGTATTTGGCTGGTTAAGCATTTGGCTGGTTAAGCATTCAGGCTTTTGAGCAGAAGTTCAACTGAGACCCATTCTGGATGAGGACTCAGAGGCCTCCAGTCTGAGGAATCAAGACCAGCTGAGGATCCTGCGAGGTGAGATAGCTGTGGCTTGTTCTGTCTCTCTGACCATCCAGCATTTCACCCTAATACCTGGCCTGGATTTTATTTTATTAATAAGAACTTTTAAGATTCCTGTTACACTTATTTAAACATATTAAGGATGGCTATGATAGCTAATCTTTGTTGTCAACTTGATCAGATCTGGAATCAAAGTAGGATGTACCTCTGGGCTGTTTTGTGAGGGCATTCTTGTGAAAGCTCAAAAGGGAAAGACTTTCTTCTAGTGTAAACAGCACTTTCTTGCAGTGGCTCAGCCATAAAGAGTTCCAAGGTAAGAGCATGCTGCTGACAGGCTTGCCAGTCTTCTGGCTGAGGAGTGAGTGTATCCCATTACTGCTGCTGCTGCTGTCCTTTGCTGCCTTCAGAACCCAGCTTCTCCAGATTCTCAAGGTGGACATAATAGCAAAGACTCTCCAGGACTCCTGCAGGCCTTCAGTGTCAGACTGGGATGCTGAGGCATCTAGCCCATGGAGTAAACAGCCCTCGTTGGACTACTCCTCTTCTGTAGTCCTGTGAAAGCTGGTTAGCCTTTACAGCTACTAGTTCATGGTCCTACCATTACTTAGTATCTCCTTGCTCCTTGTCACATAGACTCTTCCAGACTAAACCATATGGTGCAGAACTTCTTGCTTCCTCTTAAGAGGACATAAAGCCACACATGTTTCTTTTTGTGGAGATTTCTCATACCCCTCCTTTGGTCTACACATCATCCTATTTATAAACTGTCTCTTTTAATGAAACTCTTTTTTCCAGGTTTTGAAGGGAAACTTTTCCTTCCTTCCAAGGACCCATTTACCTTGTCTCTGATATAATGTACTTTATCTTTTGAATGTTTTGTTTCCTCAAGGCTCACACAATATTGAGGTCTTTTCTCTTAATACAGGTAATTTTGTGTCATCTCCTTCTCTGAATCAACCCACCTGTCACATCTCTCTTCTCCAACAGTCTTTACTTATACATCGTGCTTCCAGCTCCTGCTTTTATAACTGCCTAGAATTTGATGGAAGGACCTCTGAAAACATGGGACAAGTGATCAGCTAACATTCCTGAGACAAGTATGTGCTGAATCTCTTTAGGCCCTGCAGAAGTAGACTCCAGTAGTCTTCCTTTTCAAAGGACAGTGTGGACTAATTACAAAGGAGCAGAAGCCAGGAGAAGCAAGCAAGGTTACACAGTTCATCACAGTCCATGGTGGTCTTGATCTGTGGTCAGTGATTAAATACACCAGGAAAGGACTGGTGGAATTAGGAAGAGGACAAATACAAGAAGAAGGGATTAATGAATTAAAGGCTCAAACAGATTAAGTGGTTTCAAAGGATACAAAACCCAGGAATAATAAGAAATTCCACTCTACTTAATTTCTTCTTAAATAAGCTTTAGGATATTAAACAGAAACTTTGAAGATTGTCTTGTATTAGCCTATTAAATACTCATTAAATGCTATTGAATTCTAAGTTCAGTTAGTCAATAGTAGTGCATTAAAATGTCTGAATCCTGATAGTTGAAGACAGAAGGCTGAAAACCACAGTCACCTGACCAAGCTGCTTCTTTCCACATGGTTGAAAGTTCAGAATGCTGCCTTGTGTTTTAAGAATTGGAAAAATACCAAAGGAGTATGCTGTGGCATAAGAAAATTACATGAAATTAAAATTTTGGTGACTGTGAATCAGTTGTTATGCTTTTAATGATTATCCCTACTTTGAGAATCCCTGGTCATTAGAGAGACAAACCGAGAAGAGGAGAGGTTACCCTGTGGAAACAGATCCAACATATAACTAGACTTCACATTTGAGGTAATAAAAAGTTTCATGTAAATTTAGAAGATGGAGAGCCCATTGTGGGGTTCAGTTAGAAGTTATGGGGAATATAAGAGTAACAAATAATTAAGAGAAAACAAGAACTGATTGAAGTGTAAGCTGCCTACGAAGACTAAACAAGTGAAAACTGATTTAAAGGGCATTCAGGTTAGGCCATAGAAAACAGATTTCTGTAAAGGGTGATTACATGGACCCTCCCTGTGAGGCTATGGTTCTTACTCCTAAAGAAGAGTTCATAATTAGTTAGGGAGGTGGTGGTAAGACCAAAGTTAGCAATACAATATCAAACGTTTGGTTATGGAATTGGAATTATGGTAACCTTACATGTCATTAGAAAAGTATCGATCAACTCGGCCTGAGGGAAAGACACAGTTTTATTAAGAAGTCAGCATTGTATGCCAAGGGAAGACAGAGTAAAACGTAAAACAGCTAGAATTAACAAGAAAGGTGAATGGAGTAGTTCCTTGTGATGTTAAACAGCAAGATACAACTTTTCTGCAAAAACAGCATTAAAGGGACAAGACAAGAGACTAGAGGACCCATGAAAGACAGTCTTGATTGAAATATTGTTAACTGTAGACAACTGAGTACACACACAGATATAGGAATTGAGTTAGCATATTTGGTTTATAGTTTAGGGTGCCTGGTGGGGTGTGATGGAGAGAAATCTCCTAGCTCCCCAAAGTCTTTTCTTACTGTATGTTATTCAAAGTTTACTGTTATCTTGTATTCATGTTCATCTAAAATTGAAATGCAAAATTTTTAAACAATGCAGATGACTTTATGTACATTTGTAACATAAGTCTCTCTTGTCTATGTCCAGAGATCAGCTTCTTTCAAAGTGTGTTCTTCTATCTCCACTTCCACTCATGTATTTTAAATACAGATGCTAAGAACATAGCTTAATTGTTGAGCACTTGCCTAGCACATGCTATGTGTAAGATCTTAGGTTCAAACACCATAACTAACAAAAACAAATAAGCAAATGAATTAATATAGATAACACACCACTGCATAATTTTGTTAAATCTCATTTTTTTACTTTTAATGTTGATTTTTAAAAATATTTTGAGTGTATAGTTGAACTAAACCTGCCATTTATATGAGTTAATCATCATTAATACTATTTTACTCTATGATTGTGTTATCATTCTCAAAGAATTTTGAAAAATTTTCTGTTTGGTAACTAAAAGTAATACATAGTGCTCACTGCACATTTTAAAATTTCTAGGATAATTACACATAATCTGCAAGATAAAATTTTATTTAAAATCTATGATTTGGAGTTTAATTTTAACTGTATTCTAATATTCTGTCACATGAATGTACCATATTATTAACCTGCTTTCTTAGGGAAGGACATTGAATTGTTAATTGTAATAGATCAAGGTACAATGAGTATATTTATAAGTATATCCTTGTGTACCCATACAGAAATTTATGGAGGCTGTGGCTCCCCATCCTGGATTTTTGCCTGCTTGACCTTGCTCTTACTGGCAAGTTCATTCCCTCACTGATGTTAGAGCCTTCTTCAGGATTCAATGTATACTGAAGATAAGCTGAGACATTCAGCCTTGAGGACTTAACAACTACTAGATTCTTGAACATTCCCTTAGGAGACAGCCATTGTTGGAATAGTTGGACCGTAACCTATAAGTCACTCTAATAAATCCTACATATATCTTACATATGTATGTATGTTTGTGTGCATTCATTATATCTGTTCTGTTTCTCTAGAAAACCCCGACTAACACACATTTCACAAGTAGAAAACACTGTACAATGCATTTGTAGTCATGCTATTTCAGATTTAGGCCTGTCACCATATTATAGAAATGGAGTCTTTTTTTTCTTCATGTAAGCTTCTTATATTTTGACACTGTAGGCCTTCCATTTGTGCCTTGATGATTGTAATTGAGTATTTGAAATACTGGGTGGCTGGGCAACAGATGTCATTAATGAATAGTTTCAGAATAATGCAGCATAACTAAATTATAAAACACTTCAGAAATTATGATGGTGAGGAAAAGAATTAACAGTTATCTTCTGGATTCATTAAACCTTCTAAGTAATCAGGAGTTTACATTTATGTGCAAATGAGTCAGTACCAAAATAAATGTGAAAACAACTGTCTGTGTATCTATCTCCATGTCTCTCTATCTATGTATCTCTGTGTCTATGTCTATCTATTCACTTCTACCTATCATCTGTTTGTCCAACTATTTATTTATTTTCTATTAAAATTATTGTAGGAGGAATAAAATAGAGAATACATGTGAAAAAATGAAGGGAATACAAAATGTGTAAAGATGTAATATATCTCTAAGCCAACACAATTTAATTTGATACACGATCCTTTTATTTTACAGTTTTAAAATGCATTTCATAGACAAAGCCATTATTTACTCCTCTCCTTGGGGAAATATGCAGAGACATGTAGTTCCACACAGACCGGTCCCACTGGAAGGTTTTTATTTCAATGCTATCAACTTCTATTCTCTCCAATCATTTTTCTTTTATTCTCAGCATCCATTGTTTCCAATAATTCACTTGAGTGATCTCGGCACCACTGAGAACAACTGTAAGCAGTCTTTCTGCCTGCTGATATTGAGAATGGCTTTTTGTAAAGGAGGTTATTTCTGACTTTACAGACAATTAATAAATAAATGGGTTGAAATTAAATTATCATTATCTCACAAAATCAAATGATAAGAAAGTACAATTTTATGGTTTTTTTTTTTCTATATAGAAATACTCCCAGTTCTTATCTGGTAACCTTGATCAGCAGAATGATATGCAGGAACAAGCTTGACTCTTTCAGGGCTGTGGAGCAGGGAGGGCAGCAGAGCAGGTTTCCAGCTCCTGTTCCTCACAGCCAGTCTTCTGTCAGCCATCCCTTGATGACCGCATTCCACCTGTCTATCGTACTGGATGGGGAAACACGTTCAACACAATAAGATCGTGTGAAAAATGCCAACAAGTTGGAAAGTTCACTTGATTGTCAAATAATTAAATTTCTTTTGTATTGTCTATTTTCATATATTAGATTTAATAAAAATAATTAGACATGACACCATAATTTTTATTAGCTGGGATTATACACTATTTGAAAATGAATTGAAAAATATAAAGATAAAAATATACATTATTACAGGGACTCTTTAATTCTGTTGCATATCTGTGGTGAAATTACTTACATTAATTGAAAATTTGTTAATAGATACAAAGTTTGAGGAAAAAATAGATTTTTAAATTTGGGATATATACCCATACTTTTTATAGCATGCTATTTTTTATATTGATTTTTTGAGAATTCCATGCCATGTATTTTGATTATATTCATTCAGCTCTTTGCCTTGTCAACATATGAGCATGGCATCACAGTCATTATTTTCATTGGTGACCATAGCTTTTATTTTTATATCTGTAGCTGAACTCAGTTGTCCTAAATCAAATTTGTTTTTGAAACTAGCAAAGATGGCAAGACTAGTTGAAGTGTGCATTAGTGACGGATGGACTGATTGATCTTTCGCCTGCTTCCTGCTGGTTTCGTCACCCTGGGTTTCTGCTTTTGCTTTGGCTGAGCGATACTTCATATGCTTCCATTACTTAAGCCTTTCAACTTCAACAACTTAAAAAGACATTTCTGACATCTGAATTTTTCAAAGACCACCATTGATTCTCAATTTGTTTGATGTAATTGGCCAAGTGAAATACTTAAAAAGGACATGTTTATGTCAGCAGGATTTAAAGAGAGCAACTAACCAGCAGTACAGTATACACGCTTAGCACTTCTGTGACATGCATGAAGTTATTTATATTTACAGCCAATATTCTATTTTGCTTATCTTATAGAAGTTGCTGAGGAAGGCAGACTTGAAGTAAATTAGTAAAACTAAAATGTTGTAAATCCAGACTTTGAACTCAAATTGTCATATCAAAGCATACACTAGTATTTACCTTTTCCCCTTTTTAAAAATCTGCAGAAATAAAATATGACTTTTTTTGCCTTCTTTGGGGATAAAATTTACATTTTTATTTTGCCTATAACTTCAGTATTCAAAAACAACATGGTTTGCATGAGGGAAACATTAAATTAGTGGAGAGGTGTTTATTGCTCTGTCTTTGCCTTATAGGATCTGGAAACAAATGGCAGAAGAAAGCAGTTAGTTCAGAGTTTTCTCTGTGTAAGAAAAACCATGATAAATGACAAATAGGCTGAGCCGGTGCTATGGCTGGGATGTGGCTTGTTTTCAAAATGTCGGTGTGCTAGGACCCTGGTTCCAGGGTTGAGGTGGTAGAATCTTCAAAATGAGGGGCTTAGTGTAAGGTAATTAAGTCACTGGCCTCCATCTAATAAGTAGATGTCTTATAGGATTGGTTCAGTTCTCCCATGTGACTGGAATGCTCTTTCAGAAGGTGATTGTGATAGCCAATGCCTTGGCTCTTTTTGTATGGCACTAAGTCACTCTCTGCTTTTCTACCATGTGATAGAGCCAAGGTTGGCCTCATCTTGAGCGTTCCAGACGCAAAACTCTTGAGCTCAATAAACCCATTTTCTTTATAAGATATTCACCCTTGGTATTTTTTCAAAGCAGCTCAAAATAGACTAAGACAGAAAATGAATGAGAGATGCCAGAGACCGGTGTGAAATGTGGGAGGGGAGGGGTAAGACAGTTCTTAAGTTTCTTTCTTTGGGGTTAATATTTGATGTTATTTCTTACATTTTCTTAGTATTGCATAAATTTTTAACTTTCAGTTATTTTTGGAAACAAACTGAGGTACCCTGGGTGTAACCTGAACCTATTATGTGAAAAGGACTAAACTGTGTGCTTTACAAACATTTTTACAACATCACAGCTACTGCTTATAGTGAACATAATCATGGCAGGGATCTTATGTTTAGTTTTGTTAATATTTTTAAATTTCTTGTTTATTTTTCCCTGAAACTCTCTTTTAATACTATTCCATTTGCCAATGACTAAGACTGCTGTATATATAGCAGCATAATTAGTTCTTTACAATATTGTTATTGGTGCCAAAATTGAACATACTGATGCTCTTACTAAGCGATAATGATGATGATGATGATGATGGTGATGATGATCGTGATGATGATGATATATGATTTCCCCTCTCTTTTCATTCCTTACCTCTCTTCTTCCCTCTATCCATCCCTTTACTTTGCAGCAGGTATATGCTCTGTTCTAAACTAAGATTTGTTATATTGTACTGATTCTTTCCTTCAATTTGCATTGTTAAAAACATCTTTTATAAAGTTTTCTTTAGTGAGTAATATGATACAGTAACTTTTAAAGTTATCTATAATTATTTGGACAATTTTGTAAGGTAAATGTAATTAGTATTGTGTCAGAAACTCAAGGAGGTTAGATATCTCACATAAAACAAATTCTCTTTCCATTTCTAAATTATGACTGGAACAACCTTTCTCCTTTCATTAAGTACATTTGAAAATATGACCAGAGCATATCAAGTAAGAAAAAATGATTGAAAATAAGTAAGAAAAAGGCAGACACAGTAACTTTCTAACTCAAGACCCAGTAATTTGGGACTATTGTTGGCTAGTGCATATCAGATTTAGAGTTGAAGATGTTAGGCAACTGATAAATGCCAATATCCACAGGCAAAAATAATGCAAATGAAAATTTACACGTTCCATCTAGAATTTTAGTAAAGAGACTACTAGACAAGAAAGAAGACTTTTAGACAGCAAATAAGATAGTAAATCCTGATATCACAGAAACAGCTATGGTCCCATCCTTACCTTGAGCTGTATTGATCTAATTTGAAAGCTGCACTTCAAGTTTTCCCTGGACTAGAGATGTGTTCTCTTATCTGCTGAGGCTGGGGTCAGAGAATGTTGAGTAGTGAAGCTGGCTTTCCTTAATGTGGGGTAAGAACAAGGCACTCACATCCTCTTTACCACTGCAGTGATAAAATGGCATGTGGAAAGGCAGGACTCTTCCTGCTATGGAGAAGTGGCAAGTTCACAATGTTAAAAGCTCTGTTGCTACAGAAGGCCATGTGCAGAGCAAAAACAATGCACTCCTAACACTTCCAGGAGGTAGTATCAGTAGAGGGTTTCTGGAAGAGCTGAGATTCCCACACTAACCCAGAGGTAAGGGGGAATACACTCTTGAGTGGCCAAATGTGGAATATGGACCCCTGCTCCACAGCTGGTTATGGGCAATGCTTCCTACCTAACCATGATTTCTCTAAATTGCATCTTCAACTTGTTTTGGCTCTTAATTTTAAAGCTGGAGAATAGTCTAGAGCATTTCACCTAACTGGAGAATTCTTGCTATGGAAGTTGTGCAGAATGATTTACTGCGCCATGGTAAGTTTTGTAGACAATTGTTTTAACTTGATACCTGAAATCCTTTCTGACTTCAGGGGTAACCTCTGTGTGGGAGCCCACAACTGACTCAGTTTCCCAGTTTGAATCTGAAGTCTATTCTGAGTCAATAGAGTTCAAGCTTGCTTGCTCCAGGCTTGTGAGACAGTCCTGATTAGCCCACAGGAAGGAACACACTATCCAGCTAGAAGCAGGCTGCTGATGCCAGCCAGAGGTACATCGAGATAGAAAACGGAACTGCCTGCTTCTTGACGCAAGGCAGGATAGATAGTGGTTGAATGCCTGTGCTGTGCATTGTTCTACCTCTGTCCTTCAAAGCTGTATACAAGCTGGCTGTGAAATAAACTCGGGACTGTCCGGCATTGACTGGAAGACCTCTCAACTCTTTTCTGTCTTCTTCATTGTCTTTTCAATCTGCACGCCTCTACCCAGCTACCCAGCTGACCGTCAGCAGCCTCCAACACCTCTGTATATGGACTGATCTTTTGGAGTGGGAGCTATACTCAGGAAGGTGAGACAAGCTTAACCTACATGGAGATTTTGAAGGTGCAGAAGACAAATGGTTTCAACCTGCCATCAGTCTAAGGAGACATGCTTATGCTCTCATCTAACCCACTCTCTGTGATCTAGTGGCATGGCTCCAACAATGGTTTTAAATGTTTTCGTTGCAATCCCACCAGCATGTGCAGAAGTGTGCTGAGAGTACTTGAAATAAAATGCGCCTAAAGTACTAGACAGTGCTACCAGGTGAAGCAGGCTGTTCCAAGGTGAAGTGGGGAACTCACTTGTGTCCCAGACAGTTACCAGGATATAATGCAGGTTGTAAGGCACTTATAACACTCTGAAAGCTAGAGTATTTTAACCACTACATAGTATTGCTAAGTCACAAAGGGGTTCACACTTGAATGGCATTTTAATTAGTGATATTAACACATCTAATGAAAGAATGAGTCAGATGGAAAAAAAACATGAAGAGCAGAGAAAAATGAGACTCAGAAAGTGAGTGCCTGATTGGTGAACACTGTTCCACTGAGCAAGACTCAGATTCGGGGAATGAAAACAAACTTGCTCATTTAGTCTTTCTTGAAATTATATGACCATGCAAATATGGCATATAAAAGCATTTTTCTATAGAAGACGACTTGGCAGTTTTCAGGCACTTCAGTGTGCAGTCTTTTTTTATGTTGTCTGTTATTTCTTATTGAAATTAATAAAAGACTAGTTTGTAGACGAATTTCTAAATGGTCTTATTAAATAAAAAACACGGAGCCAAATATAGGAGTGAGAGCCTTAGATCAGGGAAATAGGGAAAGCCACCAGCCAACATATCTCACCAACTCTGCAGCTTCCAAATGCGAGCTACTTCCTGTCTACCCATGCCTTTATTGCCTTGCTGTTCTGCCCTCTCATTGGCCCTTAGCCCAGCTACCTCACTTCCTTGTCACTGTCTGTATGTACAGACCTCCAGGTCTCTATGATTGGTACTGGGATTAAAGGCATGTGTCACCACACTCTTGGCTCTGTTCCCTAGTATGGCCTTGAGCACACAGAGACCCTGCCTGATAAGTGATTGGATTAAGTGCATGTGCTACCACTGCCTGACTTTTGTGCTTACTTAAAATGGCTTGCTACTTCCTCTGATCTCCAGGCAAGCTTTATTTATCAAAGCACAAATAAAATATCACCACATTTCAGCACAAATAAAACATCACCACACTAGCTTTTTACTAGAGTCTTACCCAGTGCCTCTGAAAACTCAAGGATATCTCATAATAATTTTTAAGTATAATAATCCAAGAATAATTGCAGGGGTTTGTTTTGTTTTGCTCATCTGTAGGAGACAAAATAGTTCTTGAAGTAACTTCTTATAAGTTGATTATTTGGTAAACTCCTAGTTGTGCTTGGTCATTTCTCTCTGTGAAGCTACCCCTGGGAGCTGGCTGTGTCAATTCCACAGGCAGACACAGCTGTTCATCTATTTTTTTTTCTTGGCATTTACAAAAATAGCTTTCAAACTGCTGCCGTAGTTTTGACAGTAACATACTTTCTTTCCCATCCCTTCTCTCACCAATTCCTTTATTGGGTGATTCTAGAACCGTGGGACATGTAATGTTTTACTGTAACCTCTCGACTTCCTCGTGGTTGTACTAACCATCTGAAGACTCCTATCAAAGAACTAAGGCCAGTCATTAAGACGTGGAGCCTTCCCAATCCCAACCTTTTCTCAAACTCAGTAGACCCATCCAGCACTCCAGTTATCCTCCCATTTTACATACATACCAAGAAAATTTTCATATTAGACATAGTTCCACTCAACCTGCTTTCTTCTATTCTCTTCAATTATTTTTATTTTGACCCTCTGGTAACCAGCCATTATTTTTACTAAGCCGCATTTCTCTGCCTCTTATTTTATCTAAAAGCTTTAGAAAAATCTTCTTGTATACAAATCAGTAAATACAATCGAATTTAAAGAATGATGAAGAGACAAGCAAGATAGGCCTCACATATTAGAGACCTAATCAATAACGCCTATAATAATAACCTAATCAATAAGACCTATCTACTCTTTAATATTTCTTCCTATATTTTCCTGTAGAATATAGCAAAAGACTACTTATTAATGACTATCAAATATTGGATTAAGTGAATAATGCTTTGTTCTGTTTTATAGACATTGCTATATGAATGGTTAGTACATTAGACTCCCTGGGAGAATAGAAACAAAAAAATTAATACATATTATAAAAGGGTATTTAGTACATTGACTTATGCAATATAGAATGGGTAGTCCAATGATGGTCATCTCACACAGGAAGCTGAGAACCTCTTAGCTGCTTGGTTCACAAAGCAGAATGTCTCAACAGTCCCAGTCTGATCCCTTATTATAATGCTGAAAAACTTGGAGTGTGACACCAGTGGAAAAAGACCATCATGTCAGTGACCTTTGCACTGACCATCAGGAGATAAAGGCAGGCAGGTAAGTAGCATCCCTTCTTCCTGGGACTTCTTTCTATCACAGCCACTGCAGGTAGCCACTGCTCACTCAGAGGGTTTCCCCCGTTAGATAAATTCTCCTGGGACTGCTGTCACAGACCAGCCTAGAGATGTGTCTCTCATTTGATGTCAGATGCAATCAAGCTGCCAGTCAAGATTAAACATCTCAGGTAATATAAGAACTAGTGTATTGATCCTAGGTATTTGTTCTTAGATATTGATCATACCAATGCCAACACTAAGAAAATAAAATATGATCATATAGAAGTTGTGTACTTTTCTTCAGGTCTGGACCAACTAAAACAAAATAAATTTTCAAAATTTTTCCATTTCTCTTTTGTGTTCTGTAGATATAATAGGGACTTCTAAAGTGACATCTGGCCCATAAATTTCTCAGAGAAGTTGTGCTTAGACAATGTTGATCTTTTTCCAAATGTACTTATAAAAGGCTAATGGTCCTTTGGAACATTCTAGATAAGTTTTATCTTGAGTGTATTGCCTAGATATGTGTGTTGTTTGAGAAGGGGCAAATTTTTTTAAATTAAATCTGTTCTTAAACAATTTTGCACAAGTATACAATGAATATTGACCATTTTCACACTCCACCTCCCTACCACTTCTGTGGTATAATATCGCCTATCCCCACAAATCTTTCTCTCACATTTGTGTCTATTAATTTTTTATTTTTATTTTTGTGACTCACTGGATTTAACCAGGGCTGTCCGTATGACTATGGACTCAGAGCTAGCTCTTGATGCTGGTGTATACAGCAGTGAGTATAAAAGTAAGGAGAGTGATTCCTCCTTTCATAGAACCTAGCGATAGAGGAAAAGGGCAAAACACTATGAACCTCTCACACTTCCATTCTTAATCATTAATAGGATGATCCTTGTGTAGGGCTAGTGCAGGTAATTAAGGCTGCTGTTAATTAATGGTTACAATGCTTGAGTCAGCTCCAGAAAATGACATTTCAGGACCTTTCCCTCTGTTTTCCAACCCATACATACTTCCTGCCCCATCTTCTGCAATATTCCTTGAGCATTAGAGTAGGTGGTATACGTGTCTTATTTAGGGTTGAGCTTACTCCTTTCAGGCTTTCTCTGAATGCTGGGCAGCTATGAGACTCTGAATTTACCACAGTTCATTGTAAGAAGAAACTTCTCTGAGTCTCTTTGTTGTGGGTCAGCTTTGTTGTGGGTGTAAACATAGATATTTAGAAGGAAGTTTGCTACTAAGTTAATTTAATTAAACATAAGCCACCCACCTGAGCCTATGGTCTCTCCAGATACTATTTGTTAGATGTGCTGAAAGTACCAGACATGACTTAATTTTTTTTCACATTGAAATACTCATTATGGCTTTGTTTTGTTCTGTGTGTTTGGTTTTTGTTTGGTTTATTTATTTATTTTTAGAATATCATAAATGAGTGCGGTATTCTTACTGTTTTCTACTCTCCCACTTACTCCTCCCATATAACCCCTCCCTCTTAAATTTGAGGCTTCTTTTAAAACATATTGTTACATTTCATATGTGTGTACATATAAATGTATAAACACAACCTGCTGTGTCTGGGTAGTGTTGGCTTTTAGGTCTGGCTAGGATTGGACAACCAGTTAGAAGGCTCATCCCCAGAAGACTGATAGTCTTCTCCTAACAGGCATTCATTGCCTGCAGCTCTTCATCTAGAGATGGGACAGATGCTTAAGGAAAATGATTCAGTAGCTAATTGCTGAAATACCAGACATCTGCAGCATATTGAAAGGGGAAAAGCAACAGGAATGTGAGAACTTTGGGAGATTTAAATCAAAAGAAATAGATAGCCCACATACTAAACACATCCATCACTTCAAAAAGTCGTGCCCTCTTTTGTCTTGTCTTTATTTTGACATGGAATGTTTTGTTTACAATTTTACATCAGTAGAACTGGAAAAAAAAAACTACATTGAACTCGTTACACATGCTCCCTGAACTTTGTGAGGTTCAATGACTTGCTCAGAGTCATTAAAATAGTAACTGACAGAAATTGAACTAATTTCTTTTTTATAAATAGTCATCATACTATTCTTTGAAAAACTGAGAAATCATGTCATCTAAAAGAAATAATGTATGAAAACATCCAAGAACTATGTCAGAAATATTGAACAAGAATTCTATGGGGAAGCCGGGCATTGGTGGCGCACGCCTTTAATCCCAGCACTCGGGAGGCAGAGGCAGGCGGATGGATCTCTGTGAGTTCGAGGCCAGCCTGGGCTACCAAGTGAGCTCCAGGAAAGGCGCAAAGCTACACAGAGAAACCCTGTCTCGAAAAACCAACAAAAAAAAAAAAAAAAAAGAATTCTATGGGGAAAATGGAACCATTTGGGAAAGCAATATACTGTGAGACCATTAGAATAAAAACAGTGTGTTCTGAGGTGAGCTTGCTGGCACAAATCTGTAGTCTCAGCTACTAGGGAGGCTGAGGCAGGAGGATCATGTGAGTCCATTAATTCAGAGATCAAGAGCAGTTGGGTCAACATAGGGAGACCCTGTACCAAAAACAACTGCAGCAACAAAAAGGTGATACTGTTTTGGAATTCTTACTCTAAAATAACATTCTTGTTTCCTGTTTCACTGTGAAAATGGAATAAACAGGAAAGAAAGTACGTACATTCATGCCACTACACATATCAACTTTCCCAAATCTGACTCTGGCTCTTTGTCATTCTGGATAAATAGTTATGATGTCATCTCGTACCAAGTCCCTTTCTTTTATCTAGTTTTCCACCCCTCTTTGTGCTACTTGAGTAGCTTAGTAAATTTTTCTTTTCTGGCTGTCAGTATTTTTTCTTGGTCCACTGGATTATATATTAACACACAGTAATGCTGCTATCTTTTTGAAAATAAAAAAACTAAGATATCCCTTGATTCCTTATTCTCCATAATGTTGTGCCCTGTTTTTCTTTCCCCTTTATAGGAAAACATCTTTGTGGAGATTCTAAAATAACTGATTTGACTTCTTTTGTCATTCTCTCCATAAATCTATCCAACATTTTGATATTTCTCACTTGAGCCAAATATTCTTCTAAAAATTATGAGAGCCTTTTAACTCGAAAAAACTCAATTTTTGGCTTTTATTTTCCTCTGTAGAACAGATGATCTCTCTTGCATGTTTGGAAATTCTTTGTTTCCCTCTGAATTGAAAGGAATTCTGCTATCTTCATGATCAGAATCTGATTTCATGATTTTAAGCCATACCTATACATTTATGAGTCTCCAGGTATATCTTTTAGCTTAATATCTCACCTGTATTTCCCATCTACCCACCCACCTGTTATTAAAATAGACATCTGTAGTCAGATGGTTTTTTTTCCTCCTGTTAGTTCCAAATTAACCACTCAGGGGCTTAGTATTATTTAAAAATGCTTGGTCGATAGCTCAGGTTTATTGTTTACTAACTCTTACACTTAAGTTAACCCATGTTTCTTATCTGTGCTTTGACATGTGGTTCATAGTTTGTTACCTCATTTTCTACACAACCTGCTTCCTTTGTGACTGCCTAGTGTTCCTCTGACTCTGCTCTTCCTTCTCCCAGAGTGCTCTGCATCTGTCTGTCCTGCCTATACTTCCTGCCTTGTTTCCAGCCTGTCAACTTTTTATTAACCACTGAGAGTAATACATATTCACAGTGTATGGAAGGATTATTCCATAGCATATATCTGAATGTCTAGCAGATACTTTAGACTTCGTAAACTCAAACAAACCTGTGCTTTTGAAAATGAAATATCTCTCCCAGAGTCTTCTCCATGAGCTAATGACTGATGTCTTCTTGTAGCCACTAAGATCTAAAGCTATTCCATCTTTTCTTCATATCAGAGGGACATATTCTATTCTGAAAATGTTTATGAAAATATCTTTATTTCCATTCCTTTCATTCCAGTTACTGTAATTTCTTCATAGGTGATTTCAATAACCCCTTGGTTATTTTTCTTTATACAGGCAAACATTACAACTAAATTAAAGTATCTGTGCCCAAATATGATCTAGCCATCAGTATGGTTGTTATAACTTCTCTGAGGAACTGGGTCATGGTGAAAACCCCGAGTTTAAAATCAGAAGGTGTGTATTCAAATTTCTGTTCTATTGTTTACTGTTAGTAAGGATATGAGCAAGGCACGATAAATCAGCCATTGTTCCTTATAAGTTATATGAATGTCATTTGCTGTCATCACTCCACAGAAATTTTGAGAGAAATTACATATAAAAGCACTATACTTGTGCTTGTGGGATGTGTGAATTGTCACAGGTAAAAACTGACAACTACAATAGAAATAAATTTTAATAATATAGTTAATAGTACAATAAGAAAAATGCATATGTAGATTATGATACTTTTCAAGTATGAACAAAATGTTTAAATTAATAGAAACTGTGCTGTAAGAATCATGCTACAGAATTTCCTATACAAAGTACATGGGAGAGGGAAGAAGAGGAGATTGCAACCACGTGAGATGGGTTTGGAAAGATTTATTGGGTTCAGAGAGCAATCTGCAGTCCAGTAAATTGGCATTTGAGGGGTGTCACAAATAATAATGCTCTACATCTTGTACGCCAATGCACAGATGTCCAAAAGCTATTACAATTCGAGCATTGGACTAAAATCGTATGAAGGTAATAGCATGGCCACTATGAGTAAGGTGTTCAGAAAAGAGCTTTTTAAAAAATCCTATTTAGCAAATCACTTCTACCCTCTGTCCAATAAAACCACAGCAACTCAAGAAATTAAATTTTCTGCTTCCAATTCAACCAACACCACTTTAAGTAATAACTGCAGGATGAAATAATTGTGTATCAGAAAGGTATCTGAAACACTGGGTGTATTAAACCAATGTATGAGACATTGTTGAAACTTGCCTGAGGATCTGGGACATCCTGGGTTTCTCTATGTTTGACTATTCTTAAACTGAGCTCAAGAAGCCCCTTCCAGTAAGAATCTTGATAAAATGTGTGTGTGTGTGTGTGTGTGTGTGTGTGTGTGTGTGTGTATTCAGTTTAGCATTTCTTAAATTAATGAGTGTCTTTTATAGACTGCATTCTTGCTGTGGGATGTTCTGTATGACAAATGTGTTGCTAATAAAACACTGATTGGCCAGTGGCTAGGCAGGAAGTATAGGCGGGACTAACAGAGAGAATAAAAAGAACAGGAAGGCGGAGGGAGTCACTGCCAGCCACCACCAGGACAAGCAACATGTAAAGATGCCGGTAAGCCACGAGCCATGTGGCAAGGTATAGATTTATAGAAATGGATTAATATAAGATATAAGGACAGTTAGCAAGAAGCCTGCCACGGCCATACAGTTTGTAAGCAATATAAGTCTCTGTGTTTACTTGGTTGGGTCTGAGCGGCTGTGGGAGTGGCAGGTGAAAGAGATTTATCCTGACCGTGGGCCAGGCAGGAAAACTCTAGCTACACATTCTTGTATATTTTTCTGAAGAAATAGTTTAGTCTATTATGTTCAACTTAGATTAGTAACTGAGTTGGAAGCTTATATGAACCAGTTCAGTTATTATCACAAAGGAAATAATAAATCTTAGATACTGCTTTATGTTTGACAGTTATATTCAGAATAATATTTAAGAAAAGCCATAGCCGGGTGGTGGTGGCGCATGTCTTTAATCCCAGCACTCGGGAGGCAGAGCCAGGCAGATCTCTGTGAGTTCGAGGCCAGCCTGGTCTACAAAGCTACACAGAGAAACCCTGTCTCGAAAAACCAAAAAAAAAAAAAAAAAAAAAAAAAAAAAAAAAAAAAAAAAAAGAAAAAAGAAAAAGTCATAGGCAATAGGTTGTTTTTGTATTTTTGGGATACATACATTATTTCATGGGAAGAAATTAAGGATTCTAAAATAGTTTAATGAGGAAAAAAAAGTCTTCATCTGGGGCTTCATGAAATTTGCCCGACATACATCAGCATGTTGACTGGTGTTCTCACTTTTTGTTCTTATTTGGGCAAGCATATTGTTTAGTTTTCATGGGTGTAGATTTACTGTTATGTCCAGAAGACACTGTCTTCCAGCAAGTGACCTGGTTCTCTGTCTCTTACAACCTTTCTGAGCTTTCTATAACAATCTCTTCTTTGATATTCTCTGAGCCTTAGACATAGGGTTTGTGTTATAAATGGACCAGTTAGGTTCCAGCTCCCCATGTTTGTTTTCTGCATTTTAATCAGCTATGAATTTCTGTGATGGTCTCCATTTACTACAAAAGAAGCTTCTTTGATGGAGATGGCTAAGACCTCCACTTAGAATAAGTATTTAGGATATTGTTAGGAATTATATTGGTCTATAACCTATCTAGCCATTGGGAGTTGGCTAAGTGTTCAGTATTGGGCATGTCTTTTATCCTATTGAGCAGGCCCTAAGTTCAGTTAGTTGGCAGTTGGTTATCCTTTAAGATAAAAGTACCACTGTTACACCATTGAGGGTATCATGTTAGGGTGGTCATTGTGTTCCATAGGCTTTACAGATGATTAATGACTGCTGAGAGAACCAATATACAATGCACATTTTATATGTATAAAACATATATATAAACCACAAAAGTAGAAGAGGTTGTGAATTTAAGAGGGAGTAGCAGGGGGACCTAGAATTTAGAGGGGAATAGGGAAGGTAGAAATTACATAAATATAGTTCTCATGTGACAGTTTCAAAGATAAAATATCAAGTAAAGAAAAAGAAGGAAGGGAGCTCATTACCATTCTCATAAAGCCTTTTGGATTTGTATGATTTCAGTATCTCTGGAAGTTATGCTGTGTAATGGAATCCAAGCAGAAGCAGAAACGACATGCCCTCATCTGCTCAGCTTCTGAGGTGTTCAGAAATGTGGCCTATTTCTTTCTGAGATCTGAGATTCCATGTTCCTCTCTGAATTCTTTTGAACCTTCTCTCTCTCATGCCTTCTTTTCAGTCCTGTTTAAATAGAATTCTATTTCAAGCTGGCACCTTTTCATGTGAGGATCTAATCTAGAGGAAATTTGGGAGTGGTCAGTTGGAAAGCCCCTAACATCCTGATGGCTTAAGTCACTTAGCTACAACAGTGACTTTTACATTTTTTAAAAGTTTTTGTGTTTCCTAGTTTTACTGGGTAGAATTGACAAAAATGTATGATAGTTGAAGCAAACACTTTTATGATTTCCTGTGTGCCTATACTGTGAAGTGCTTCCCACACAGTGACTGTGTGATGGGTCTTGTATCAAGCATTCAAAAACTGCTGAGAACAGATTTTAGCTGTCTTCACTTTGCAGCAACTCTTGCCCTGGGGATTTAGCTGGAATTCTCAGTCCAAGATCATACATTTTCTAAATACCCAGTGCCTGTTGTGGGGGGTGGGGGTCCTTCTGCTTTCCTCTAGTTCCTCCTGCAGAGTGGTGGCTGCCACACAGGTCCTTTGGAAGTCATGACTGCCACACAGGTCCTTTGGAAGTCATGACTGCCACACAGGTCCTTTGGAAGTCATGACTGCCACACAGGTCCTTTGGAAGTCATGACTACCACACAGGTCTTTTAGAAGTTATGGTTTGCCCACACCTGCTCATATTTGGAGTTGCGGGGTCACAGATACTATTTCACCTCTTTCTCATTGATGGTGTCTGTAGGTTTTGTTTTCTATTCCACTTGCTTCCTGTCTTTTCACAGGGGACTTGGGGAGATTCAAGAACTCTGCCACCACTGCCATCTTCGCAGAATTTAAAACATGTATTTTTGAACTTGTCTGGACAAGTAGTGAATCTCTTGGGATGGAATAAAGCTAAGATTTATACACATGCCAGAAGTTATGACTAACTGCACAGCTGGTCTGCACATAGGACTGGAAACTGTGAACCAGGCAGCTGTTTATCACTATCAGGATGTTTTTATTCTTGGAAAGCTTTCTTTCAGGCTGTTAAATCTATACTCACTTACACTCCATAAAAGCAAAAACACACAGACACACAGACACACACACACACACACACACACACACACACACACACACACACACACGGAGGTGGCGAGGGGTGGGGGTGGGATTTGGAACTGAAAACAAAACAGGAAGGCTATATTACCACCTATGTCTAATTAACTATTTCTGGTAATTTAGTGTAATTACAAATTAAATAACCACTTCTTATATCAGTTGTATTCTTCAGTGTTTTCTTATTGAATATTTTTACTTGAATTTGATGTTAACAGCATCAGCTATTGCTTGTTCTAATTTGTTGAGTTTTCCATTGAATATGCCCTCTGCTTGCATTCTCTTCCTTCTCTCCATCTCACTAATGTTACCTCTTCCTCATATATTAACTACCCTTAATGTCATTCTTTACATTTTCCCAATAACAACTTTCCCAATAAGTACAATAGTCCAAGTCTAGCAATAACCACATTATCTCTTCTTGTAATAATAAATTATGTCTTTTATAGTACCTAGCTAGTGTCAATGATTCTATAAAAATATGAATAATGAGGTTTCAATATTCATATATTTTAGTATCATTTTAAACTATATTATATTGAAGAAAAAATAGAATCAAGCATTTACAAAGAAAACACTGAGCTGTACAACTGCAATATATTGAGTTACATAACTTCAATAAGAGCTTCAACTGTTATTTGATGTCTGAAACTGATGTGTGGCTCAGTTGATGAGTTCGTTATGGAAGTAGGAATCAGGGTCCACATCTCTTTTAAAGGCCTACCGCATATATTAGGAAATACTTGTTATTTTTACTCTTATCATTTCTTCCCAGATTCTCTGCTACCATGCTAAGAATAAATCCATCAGAATAGTTACATAAAATAATATGACTCTAAACTTGAGGTTGAGCAGTTAAAGTCAAGTTTACCTAACTTGAGCTCTCGTACTATGGAGATATGAAGTATTACTTATTTTTTATTTATTTTAATAACTATAGCCTCATAAATATGGCAGCACATAATATAGCACATAATATAGATCTACAATAAAGAAAATTTCTCTACTGTGAACTAGCATTGTAACCAAGCCTTGTGAACTGGCAGAGATGAGACATGAGAGTATACTCTAACTGTGTTCTGCTTGCCTTTTATTTCTGAGTCCTTGGGCTTTATAAGACACTTCTAGGTTTAAAAATGTTTCTTCTCCCCTGCCATTATCTAATTTAGTGAGTTTTGTTGTTTATAATCATCATAGAACTCATTGAAACACTAATAATTAGCTACTGAATAAACATCTGACCATACCTCTTAGGCATCTGTACTTAGGTGACTTTCAGTTTATGACCTATGTAGACATTGGGATAGGAAAAGAATGTGTGCACGATCATAAATACCACTTGACAGTATTGTGTATGAACTATTTAGCCAAATATTTAGAATATTCCAGACACATCCCTTTTTTAGTGTAAGCCAGCTAAATCTAACAATAACTGCAGCTCAGCTGAAACAATCATATTAATGTCATGGAGACTACTGAGCCCACCTTTCAGTAATGATTGCAGCTCTATCACTTTTTCTTGGCCTATCATGACTTAGATATGGGTACATCATGAAAGAATTGGGACTAAATATCACATACTTATCTCTGCTTCTGGCCATAGAAACTAACTGGGTCAAGAGATTAAACCAAAACTACAGCTTCAAAGAAGTCTTTTTCTCTTGCTGTTTTCAGAGAAGCTCCCTGTGGATGTTTTCTCCAGTCAAAATCACTGATACAAAAGTTGAGGCTGGCTCTGCTGTTGAATCAATGCAATGCCCTCAAACTTAAAAAGGCTAATTTTCATACCCCGTACCTGGAACCTAACAAATCTTAGGCAAAAGCAGGACAATTTGTAAAACAAAGTCTGCTTTATGAAACTGAGGAATTATTTCCCCTAATGGTCTATTCTCAGTAGAATCAGGGTGAGAAATAAAGACAAAGATTAGTGACTTCATAGGTTGTATCTCCTAAGGCAAAGAGTGAGGAAAAAGGTACCAGGGAAACAGTTTTTTTAAAAATGTAATTTGCACCTATCTCTTTGTGCTGATCCAAATCAATTCGCAAATTCCCAGAACCAATTCAACACTTCCAACTTGAATTGCTTGACTCCCTTGCATGTCTGTGTTACTATGGCATCAATACTAAATGGAATAACAAAATTACTTGGGTTTAAAGCTTGTTAACTGACTACTTTCAAACATGGCTAAAAATTCCCATATTGATACATTCCCGATTTTCTAAGCTTTAGTGTTTGTATGTTTAAATTATGAAATATTAAATGTCATTAAACTAATATGTCAATTGTTTGAAATCATTTTTATTTTTACATTGTATACATTTTATACATTGTATATATTGTGTAATTTTCTTGTTCTATTTAGAGTTATTGAGATGTTTTTAAGTTCCATTCCTAATTGCTATAACCATTTAAATCAATGCCATTTAAACAATGATAATCATACAATAAAGAACAAACAAAATTTTACCAGAATAGAACAGCTTAAAATAGGGCTGAAAAGACTCTTATGGGAGACCTATATTTAAATAAGTTCTCCCTCCTTTCCCCCATTGGAAACAAGATTTCCTGTGAAGGTATTGTTGGCTTGTGACCTTCTCCATCAGAGCATGATTGGCAGAGTGCAGTTTTCAGCAAACTGTGGGAGCATTTGGTGACTTTGCCATAATGAAACGTCACCTCAATCTACAAGACTGCATCTGAGTCTGGAAATAATGAAGCTGAAATCATCATACTATCCCCCACTTCTGAAATGGAATGTTTTTATTGATTTTTGCATAGGACAAAGTCAGCACTTTATTATAATTTCTTATGGATTTTCCTCTATTCATGGAAATAAAACTATTAACTCTTGTCTTGAGATTTAGCATTTGCTTTGATTTTGCTGAATTAGTATTAAACTTAGGTTTGTTGTTGTTTTATTTCCATTTTGCCAGTCACTAATTTTAAGTCTGTTTAAATACTTCATAACTCTTACTAATTTAGGTAGCTTCTCTTAGAATAAGACTAGAATTATTATGGCATGTGTGCAGAGTTCGAAAGTTTTATTTTTAGGAAGTTTTGTTTTAGTGTGAGACTGGGGACGACATGTTGACAATGGTGTTTAGCACACGGTATGTAGTTTTATAATATAAAATCGGCTTTTTCAACTCACCTTGTAAGCCATTTGGGTATGAAAGAGTAACTCTTTTGAACTTCTGCTTGTCAATGTAGGAAGTTTATGTAATAAAAAGCCCTGGAAAACTTATTTCTCAAGGGATATGATAAAAAAGTGAAATGTTTTATACAAAAGAGCTTTATTAGTCATATAAAGTGAAAAATAAGTCAGAGACTATTGTCATTTTCAAATCATCAATAATTAATGATTACCTGTTCATTTAACTTCAGTTTTGCAAATTCCCTCCTTCCTCCCTTCTTCCTTCCTTCCTTCCTTCCTTCCTTCCTTCCTTCCTTCCTTCCTTCCTTC
>CABHPP010138245.1:0-42375 GCA_902168425.1 Peromyscus attwateri | reverse complement strand
TTCCTTCCTTCCTTCCTTCCTTCCTTCCTTCCTTCCTTCCTTCCTTCTTTCCTTCCTTTCTTCCTTCCTTCCTTCTCTTTCTTCCTACCTTCTTTTCTTTACTACAAGTAGTTTATCACTCTGTTCACCTGGAAGTATTCCCATACACTACTTGAGATCTATATCTCAGACTTCACAGTAATGGCAGATGCCAAAACACCTAGTTCTTGGGTACTCAAGGAATAAAGACAGTTTACAGAGAGTTGAGCTTCTTTGTGTGTGTATCATAGAATATGTGTGTGTGTTTGCATGCGTGTGTGTGTGCACGCATGTGCATGCTTATGTGGGTGTGTGAATATGGGCACTCAAACAATCATGGACAGTTTGCATAACTACAGAGGCCAGAGGTATGTCTTCTACCGTTTTTCACCCAGATTTTCAAAACAGGGCATCTCATTATATCTGGAACTCATTAGGTATAATTGGCTAGACTGCCTGGCTACCATGTCCCAGGAATCCTTTTGTCTCTGGCTCTTCAGCACTGGGATTACTGGAATTACACCATCAAACCCAACAGTTTACTTGGGTTCTAGGGATGAACTCAGATTCTCATGCTTGCCTGGAATGCATTTAACCAAATGAGACCTCTCCCTGCCATTTTATATGTTGTGGGATATTTGTAAACTGTGTGACGATGTATTTGCTGTGATTGGTGTAATAAAAAGCTGAATGGCCAATAGGTAGGCAGACAGTATAGGCGTGATTTCTGAGGAAAAAAGGAAGAGGAGGAGAAACCTAGTTGCATGGGAGATGTCAGGAGACATGGAGAGGAAACAAAAGGTGCAAGACGGAAGAGAGGTAATGCCACATGATAGAATGTAGATTAATATAAATGGGTTAATTTAAGTTATAAGAGCTAGTTAGGAACAAGCCTAACCTATAGGCCAAGCTTTCATAATTAATAAGAAGTCTCCTGACATTATTTGGGAGCTAGATGGTGGGAAAGAAAAAGACTCATTCCATACAGCATCTAGTGTGGAGGCTTGAATATCCATATAGAGCTGGAGAAAGTGGTCTCTAAGGTAGGCTCTGTGTACAGAGGCATGGCTTTTTTAAGAGGCCCTACTGTACAACTGAACACTTGAACAGTGGGCACGGGGTACAAACTCCTGCTTCAGACAGACACAACAGACTGGAATGGATAAATGTGGCTCTGAGACAGTACCTGCTGACATGAGACTAGGCTCTCTCTAAACTGAGGCGGATAGAACCAGCCACCAGCACACATTATGCTAAGCAGAGCAGCACAGTGGTGGCCTAGCAGTTTAAGATTTGGCTCACATGGTCAGAAGAGGCTGCAGATGTGGTGTGTGTGGGGGGGAAGCCAAGTTAAGGCTGGCAAAACCTCTGAACAGGTACAGTGTGTTTAAAAATGTACTTAAATGCTAAATGAAGAATAGACAGCCATAGAAAAAATAGTTTAAAAATAATAAAGTGAAGCTTTTAAAGAAAGAATAAGGTAATATAAAAAGAATAAGCCACATAAAGACGGGAAATATATAGGGCATCTGGATCCCACATGGTATTTTTTGACTTTGAATTTTTTAAATGCTAATGTACACAAAAACTATAGCTGCTGAGAGACATTGGATTATGAAAATAGCTAAATTAAGCCAACCGATATATTTTAAGAATGTCTTAACTTCAAAATGGAAGTCAGAAAATATGTTGCATTGGGGGAGAGGTTATGCCTTTGTTTCCACAGGAAACAAAAAGTTATGGTTCTCTTCAAGATTAATGAAGATCAGATTTGACTGGAGGAGACATCCTGAAAATCTTGGTTACAGACATAGAAAGAAACCAAGAAAGACTACAGGACAGGTGACAAATATGCTGATCCCTCTACATGGAAGCAGCTCTGAGACTGGATGAGACATGATAAATTTTGTTGGCTACAGAACCCCCATGACTTATTACATGCCATCCTTTCATATTGGCATGGATAGAGGTTTGATTATACAGTCCAAACAAACTTGTAAAGTGAGCCTTTTACCTGCTCAAACATAAAACAAAAATCATCTTTAACTGACTTGTGCACACTACACATTCCTTACTTGCGTTAATGCAGATAAAAATGTTACCTTTAAAAGTTTGTGTGTTTTCAGGAACAGATACCAATAAAGACAAGTAGCCCAGGTGATCCAACTTCTCAGAATGCTTCTATTGCAGTTTCCTCAAAATTCTTCATCCAAAACAACTTCTAAGTGGCTAGCTGAGATGGTCCAAAGGCTACTCCAGCTAGACTTTAAAAAACTCTACTTTCCCATCACATAGAGACTAAACAAAAAATAATACAGCTAGCTCTTCCAGGACTTGACTATTATTCCAATTTTCTCAGGATCCCCTAAAGATGCCATTACCCCCAAACAACAGGAAGCAGTCTAGAGAATATGACATCCACATATCCAAGAGTTTGGGTGGGTGGTTTTTGGTCATTCATTGGGTCATTACTGGTCATGGTAAGGGAGGAAACAAAGCAAGGGACATTGGATTCAAGGATCTCTTTCCCGAACAGAAAAATGGGGCATATAGAAATGATAGGATAAAAGAAAGGTAGATTATTAAATCTTTCAACTAAAAAAGCAACTATTAATTTCAAATATTTTACATTGGTATGGATTTTTGTATATTGATACAAATTTAAGGTTATTTTTGTTATACTATATATATGTTTCTTTTCTTATTTAATATATCATACTTAAGCATCTCATTAAAAAAATGTAATGTAAAATTCTAGTCCTTGAAAGCTATTTAGGATAATTAGAAATATAGGTTAGAAGTTAGTCATCTATAATAATCAAACTTGTAGTCATGTTAGATATGTTTTTGATAGATAGATGGTCTTCAAGCACTGCATAGACCTACAGAATATGGCATTTAGAATGTTTTAATAACATAAAGCTTTTCATGACAGTGAGACACATATGCTCCTGGCAGCAACAATCTGCTTCAAAAAAGGATGATGGACGTTGAAGAATCTCCAAATGGGGTTTGCTTTTATTGTGGCAAAGTTAGCCACTGGTTAAGACACTGCCCTTGCCTCAACTGCTGGCAGTATGCTTTCCAAACTGGACAAGGAGAACATACAAAAAAAGTGACAGCCAATCTTTGCCAAGACAAGGTAAGACAGTCCTTCAAAATTCCTACTTCCCAGAAAAGTCTGTCAGATATTCTAGGCCTGTAGGCCAACAATAGATGCCCCAATGTTACAGAGGAACCTTGGGTGACTGTATAGGCAGCCAGCTGTTTCTGTCATTTCTACAGTTTTGGAATTTGCTTGTTCTGTACTTCCTGTTTACTAGGGTAATATTATACCCTTCTTGGGTCTCTGATGGGGATAGTATACAGTTTTCTTTGTTACCAAATTCAGAAAAATAACTTACATGAGAGATATAAAGTTTATGAGGTTGAGAAACATAAAAGCTTAAATTGTTTATCTGATAAGATGTTTTTAGGTCTAAAAATATATTTTTAGAATGGTAATACATTATGATATAAAATGGTTTACACATAAAACTTTGGACTCACTGAGATAGGATAGATAATACAGCACTTTTTCTAAGTTTGCCAAATACATATGGACTAAACATTGTGAAAGTAATTCTTACTTGTACATAGTTTTTACCATGTTGGAGCTAAAACCTTTCCTTTTTATTTAGACAAAAAGGGGAGAAATTATGGGATATTTGTACACACTGTGTGAAGGTGCATTGCAGTGATTGTAATGAAAAGCTGAATGGCCAATAGCTAGAAAGGAGGTATAGTGGGATTTCTGTGGCGAGAAAGGAAGTGGAGGAGGAATCTAGGCATGTGGGAGATGCCAGGAGACATGAAGAGGAAGCAGGAGGTGCAATATGGAAGAGAGGTAATGCCACATATGGAACATAGATTAATGTAAATGGGTTAATTTAAGTGATAAGAGCTAGTTAGGAACAAGCCTAAGTTATAGGCCGAGCTTTCATAATTAATACAAAGTCTCTGTGTCACTATTTGGGAGCTGGCTAGTAGGACAGAAAAAGACTCTTTACATTTATATAACAATTTCACACTGGCTTTGGAAATAATGACCACTCAAGGTTGTAACATTGTTATAGAACAGTTTAAATATTTCAATAGCATTATTAAAGATATAATAGTAATAAAAGGAAGTGTCTCTTATAAATAAATCATAATAAGGAAAGCCATATGTTCTCCCATTCAAAACTTTGAATTTCATGCACAAATTCTGTAATCAAAACTAACAAACAACTGGTTTGTAACCAATAAAGCTGGTGAGACTGGTTATTATATTATTTAACAACCCACTTTGTTAAAATATAAGGCCACCAAGTAGATCCATGTTACATACTGAAATAAAGCTGCCTGAGGTTTTGTAGTTCTGCATATGATCTGGTATTTCTCATCTGATTCTAAAATATATATTTATACTAAGTCATTCATATATTAGGTATAAACAAACTTAATTATAAAGCCCAAGTCCAAGTTATACTTTATGCACATATATGTAATACATGAAATGTTTTGAACAAGATGTATCCAGTCCTGTGGATGTCATGAGGTTAAGCAGAAGTAAAAGACACACTTCATTGTTATTCTAGAGATATAGATTAAAGCTGCTGACATAAGAACAGTTCCCTGGTGAGTAATAGTAGTTCTGTTGGTTTTTTTGTCTTCTCATTTTAACTGTTCTTGATAACTTTCACATCAGTGCAGTTTTCCTTAGAGTAGCAACACATCTTATGCTGGATACTTTGTAAATAAAAGAGGCTTAATTGCTCCATCCATGAGTCTAGGCTTTCATGGGCATAGCACTGGCATCTGGTCTACTTTGGTGAGGGTTCCTTTGGCTATGCAGCTGGTCGATGGCATCATGGCAGGAGGAGATGAGTAAGTGAGAGATGAGTTGGTAAGATAGAAAGCTTGTGAAAAATAGGGACCAGGCTTACTCTTTTGTAGCATCTCATTCATTTAAAAATTAACTCAGGATCACATAAGAGCAAGTGCCATTAAACTCCAATGACCTACTTCTAGCTTGGGTTCTTGAAAGTCTTTCTACACTGTCACAAGGTGAGCAAGATCTCTACATTTTAAGCTTTGGGAGAAAGACCACATCAAGCCATTTAGCCATGGAAATAAAACTCCCTAGTCATCATAAAATTGAGCACAGCCAATGACAGTGTGAAATTTTAAGTAGTGTTTATTAACTGATAATTCAGAATTTGACCTTACCAATGTTCCTTAGGGCCAATGAAAGGAGATATTATGTCAACTAAACAATCCCTTGCAGTTTCTCATGGATTCTTGATTATTCACTCTGGTGCTCACAGTTGAACCCATGTTCCCTTCTCAAAACTGGCTTTCTCTTCCATTTTGCATCTTTAGGTGACATTAAACTAAAAAGATAGGAAATATTTTCTTAGTTTTTGCACTTTTTATGATGGGAAGTGGGGTGGATTGACTTCAGAAAAATATCTTATTCTCTCGTGTTTTAAAGGCAGAATGTTCCTAGGTCTTTCCAGATGCATAATATTGAGAAAGGACTCTTCCCAAACCTATTTCCTGATCATCTGTATTTGAATCAGACTACTAAGATTTGCTAGCACAACTCTCTCAGCACCACCAGCTTCTAGTCTGAGAGAAAGGAGCTGTCATTTCAGCACCGTAAGCTGTGGCATTTAAATTCAACTCTGCAAGAGATTATCAGAGAAGTCTAAACTGACAGATGCAAGGACACCTTGGAGAAAAGTGCTGCCAATGAGAGGCAGCTGCCCACAGCAGAGTAACAAACCAGTGACTTTGGGTTTATAAACACTGCTAGAAAGGATAAGTTCATTAAATCATACAATCCTAGATTTTTTTTTCTGCACAACAGCTTTCTTCAATTGATGATGTGCTGATAGTTATGAGGAATGCATTGAAACAGACACAGAGAGTTATAAAATAAAAATCCCACAAAATTTATATGACTGTATTTCTAAAGGTAAAGTTATCAGAAAAATAACTGTACTTACAATTTCTCTGCCATCCAAAAGTTTATATTCATGCTTACAATGATTTCTAAATAAAGCATAAATTTATCTCAATATTTGGAGTACATTTTGCATGAGTCTATGGAACTGAAATTCTGTCATTTATCAACCATCAGTGATTATGTTTTAATCTTGCATATATGGGGTACTGGTTATTTGTATTCTGATCTTAAAAGCAGAATCATGTTTTAGTAAACATTGCTGAGATATTAACTTTTTTGCTTTAATCCTAACAAGAGAAATATCAAATAATTGTATTTGATAATTTAAACTATTGAAAGCTTAAATAACAGGATGAGGTTTTAAAGAAATTAATTTTTGTTTGTTTTATTGTATAAGTTCTTCATGTTCCTGGTGTCCAGGGAAGCCAGAAGAAGGCATCTGATCCTCTGGAACTGTAGTTGACAGACAGTTGTGAGCTGCCATGTGTGTGCTGGGAACCATACCAGGGTCTTCTGCAAGAGCAGCCAGTGTCTTAAACTGAGTCATTGCTTCAGCCCCTAGATGAGACTTTTGTTTCTAAATGGTGTTTGTATTATACTTGCACAGAAAAATGTTCTCTTGGAATTCTGACTTAATTTCTTAGATAGAATTGTTAATTTCTCTTACTATTTTTTTAGCAGAAGAAAATTCTAATAATAATAGAACTGAGAACAACAAAAATGTTTTCTGTTTTTCTAACCAGTTAAAGAAGGCTTAAAGATATAATCTGTATAACCTAAGATTGAAAGTACATTCACTTTCTTTTAAAAAAGATGTATTCTATTATTTTTACTTATGTATCTGTTTGTATCTATGTAAATATATTTTATATATATATATATATATATATATATATAGTGTGTGTGTGTGTGTGTGTGTGCGCGCGCACGTGCGCGTGCGTGCCTGCATGTGTGTGTACATGAATGTGTGCACATCCCATTGGGAACAAGGAAGGTGTCAGATTCCCTGCATCTGGAGTTACAGGCAGTTGTTAGCCACTTTACCTAAGTACTGGTAATTAAACTCTGGTGCTGGAACAGGAGCTACAGATGGTTATGTTCTGCCATGTGCACTCTGGGAACCAAACCCAGATGCCAGGAAGAGCAGCAAGACCTCTTAACCATTGAGCCATCTCTCTAGTCCCGTAGATTTAATTTCTTTTCTTTATTCAAGTATGTGTTAATGACTTAATCATAGAAACAATCTCTGCGTGCTTCAGAGAATCAAGCTGAAATATTTTCTGCTGTATCTAACACAGCATAGACAATCATGGTCCTTAGAACACAAAAGGCCAAATCTCCCTTTATTCTTCAGTATCCTCTACAAAATTGAAGGAGTTACTTACCTAACTCTTATGGAATTGGGGACTTCCTGGGTATTACATACATGTTGAGAGCAAAGAGTTCTGTAAAATACAACTCAACTGATATATCACTTAGACTCTGGGTGCCAAATGTGAGCATAAGTTTATCTCACACATGATTTTTTTCATTAGAATATACAAGAATTCATACTTTGTTTTATCATCTTTTTTTCTTTTTTCTTTTTTAGAATTTCATATATGAGTACTGTATTTACAGCATTTTTACTTTTGTTTCCCGCTCTCTCCACCTCCTGTGTCTCCAGCTTTGTCAAATTCATGACTTGTCAGTATGTTAAATTCTTATTTAATTATTATTGTTACATATAAATACATGCATATTCATAACAAAATGCAACCCATGTGTCTTAGTTGGGATTTCTATTGCTGTGAAGAGACTCCATGACCATGGCAACTCTTATAAAGGGAACTGGGGCTGGCTTACTGTTTCAGAGGTTTGGTTTATTATCATCATGGCAGGAAGCTTGATGGCATGTAGGCAGACGTGGTACTGGAGAGGTAGCTGAGAACTGTGCATCTCAATTTGCAAGCAGCAGGAAGGGAAAGTCACACTGGACCTGGCTTGAGCATCTGAGACCTCAAAGCCACCCCAGTAACATACTTCCTCTTAAAAGGCCACATCCTACCCCAACAAGGCCACATCTCCTAACAGTGCCACTCCCTATGAGCCTATGGGTGCCATTTTCTTTCAAACCAATCCATGAGTCCGTTTAGTGTTACTCATAGTTGTATGCATTTAGGGCTGACCACCTGTGATGGAATAACCAATCAGGGACCTCATCCCTGGAGAATACTGATTCTCCCTCAGCCATTAATTACGAATAGCTCCTTTTCTAAGGGATGGGGCCTTGTGAGGTTTCCTCCATTTGTGTTAGCATGCCAACTGGTTTTGCAAGTTTTGTTTGTGCAAGTCTTATTTAGGCAACAATATTGTTGAGATTTCATTAGTGCAGATTCCCTGCCATATCCAGAAGACACTGTCCCATAGAAGGTGTCCTGGTCCTATGTCTCTTACAATCCTTCTGCCCCCTCTTCCATGGTGTTCTCTGAACTTTAGGTACAGAGATTGTCCTGTAGATGTACCAGCTAGGGCTGAGCACCCACGGTCAAATATCTGTAGCTAGACAGTTTCCCCGATCCTGCCCAGCCCTGCAGTCCTGTAGCCGCTTATAAAATAATCACGCAAAGGCTTATATTAATTACCAATTATATGACCTATGGCAGGCTTCTTGCTATCTAGCTATTGTAACTTAATCCATTTCTATTCATCTATAAGTTGCCATGTGGCCATGGCGTTACCAGTCTGCTGGCATCTTGCTTCACCTTGAACAGTGGCTGGCATCTCTCTCTCCTCTCCTTTCTTCTCTCCATATATCTGCTTGGAATCCCTGCCTGCCTCTAATCTGCCATAGGCCAAGGCAGCTTTATTTACCAACCAATCAGAGCAACACATATTCACAGTGTATAGAAAGACATCCCACAGCAAATATCCTCTGCATTTTGACCCACTGTATATCTCTGTGATGGTCTCCATCTACTCTGCAAAAAGAAGATTCTTTGATGATGGTGACAGCTGTACATATATGTGGTATTTAGAATGCAGGTAGGAATTATACTGGTTTAGGAAAGTGGCAACAGTAGTAGGTCTGACATCACCAACCACAGGTAGTTGGCTGATTTTCAGTACCTGGCATGGATTCCCTTCCATTGAGCAGGCCTTAAGTCCAATTATATGGCAATTAGTTACTCCCAAAATAAAGAGCCAGTATTGAACCCTTGAAGATAACTGCCATGATTGTCATTGTGATTTGTAAGCTTTACAGCTGGGCATGACTATTGACTGCTTTTCTCCTTTGGCAGATTCGATAACACTTTCAGATACTATGACAGCTAGTTCTTAAAGAGTGATTTCCAGATCATTTTCACCTCTATTCCTTCAAGTTACATGTCCATTGGGTGTAGTTTCTTCAACAACAGATTCTTACATTCAACTTCTGGGAGGCATAGTCTTTGGACAAATGACAACAGTCTATATCTGGGGTGAGTCTCTTAGACTCCCCTAATCAATAAATCAAAGGAAGGTTTCCCATGCTATATTTTTCTGTTTGTTTGTTTCATGAAAATCAACTGCAAATAGATCAAAGATCTTAATGTAAAACCTAAAATGCTGAAATTTGTGGGAGAAAACACAGACATAACTCTACAAGATATCAGTGTATGGTACAACTTTTTGAATAGGACTCTACGCCCTTATGAATTAAGGCTAACAATTGATGAATGAAATCTCATAAAACTAAAGTTAGCTTCTGTACAGGAAACAAAATAATCAAGTTAAAAATAATCCCCAAAGTGGGAAAGAATTTTGCCCAATACCAAAGAACCATCATTCACTGATGATGGTACATTCACTCTTAAAATCAGTGTGAAGAATTCTCAAAAACCTATAGGTAGATCTGCCATATGACTCAACTATACCACTCATTGACATATAAACAAAAGACACCACCTCCTACTCCATACATACTTATTCAGCTGTTATTGCCACTTAATTCACAATGGCTAGGGAATGGAAACAACATAAATATCCTTCAGTTGATACATAGACAATGGAAATGTGGCCAATACACACAATGGGATTCTATAAAAACTGTAAAGAAAGATGAAATCATGAAATTTGCACACAAATGGATGGAACTGGAACATACTATACTGAGTGTGGTAACACAGACTCAGAAAGACAAACACTGCTTTTCATTTTGTTCTTTCTTATTTGTTCAGTACAGTTCTGAATCATTGTATTTTGATGTAATCACAGAAACCAGGGAAAATAAAAGGGACCATGGGGGTTGGGAAAAGGGCTCTAGCTCAAAGGATTATTGGACACAGATGGGGGAAGTGGAAAAAAGGGGTTGTTGTTTGTTTTTGCTTTTTTGGGGGGCCTGCCACCCAGATCCCAAATAAATCACTTACAGAGGCTTATTCTTAATTATAAATGCCCAGCCTTAGCTTGGCTTATTTCTTGCCAGCTTTCCTTAAATTACCCCATCTACCTTTTGCCTCTAGGATTTTCCTGTTCTCTTATTTTTGTAAATCTTACTCTTACTCCATGGCTTGCTGTGTAGCTGGGTTGCTGGCCCCTGGAGTCCTCCTCCTTCTCTTCTCTTGCTCTTTCTTCTTCTCCCAGATTTCTCCTTCTGTATATTCTTCCTGCCTGCCAGCCCCTCCTATCCTTTCTCCTGCCTTGCTATTGCCCATTCAGCTTTTTTTAGACCATCAGGTGTTTTAGACAGGCACAGTAACACAGCTTCACAGAGTTAAACAAATGCAACATAAACAAAAGTATCACACTTTAAAATAATATTATACCACAGGGGGTATGAGGGAGAGGGAGGGAGGAAGAATAAATAACACTAAGGATTCTTGAAAAAGCCATAGGGAAACATTGTTTATGATTGCCTACAAATTCACACACACACACACACACACACACACACACACACACACACACACTTTAACAAGTTATACCATTTGGGATGATAATGCTGTTTCCAATAGCCTTATACTACTTTATTTCATCAGTTATCTTACATTGTAGCAGGCTTCCTTGTGTCTTTTAAAATGTATATTTAGTTTTGGTTGACTTTCCATCACTCCGTACTCTCTCCTATGCTCCTGCTTAAATCCTTCTACCATGGTTGGCCACCCATTTTCATTATCTCATGTGTTCTGTTAAATTCCTGCCTTTCCTTTAAAACCTCTTTTTATCTCCTCTCTTGGTCCCTTTCTAGTTACCTGGCTGCCATATCCATTTACACCTGCAGAGATACAAATCTATAAAAATTAGAAGCTATGATGTACATATAATAGACAAATAGATGTTTGTTTTTCTGAACTTGGGTTACTTCAAGAAATATGTTGTTTTCTAGTTTTATCCATTTTTTTTCCTGAAAATTTCATGGTTTCATTTGCCTTTATGGTTGAGCAAAACTCCACTGTGTACATGTAGTATACACACACACACACACACACACACACACACACACACATGCACGCACGCACACACACACACACACAATCAACTGATGGACATCTTGGCTGATTACTTTTCATTGCTTCTGTGGGTAGAGAAATAACAAAAATGGGTGTTGTATTGTTTGGTTAGTTTGTCAACTTGACACAAGTTTGAGTCACCTTGAAAGAAGGAAATCAATTAAGGTATTGTTTCCATTTATCTGTGGACATGTTGTGTTTGTGGGGCATTTTACAGTTTATGATTTATGTGGGAGAGCCTAGTCTCTCAGTGCTTCAACTCTGAGACAGATGGTCCTGAGTTGTAGGAAAAAGCCAGATGAGAAGCCACGGAGAAAGCAAGTCATTAAGCAGCATGCCTCCATGGTCTCTTGTTTGGTCCTGCCTTTCAGTTCCTGCTTTGAGTTCTTGCCTTAGCCTCTCTTTATGATGAATTGTGACCTTCAAGCCATGTTGCTTCTTGGCTTTTATTATAACAAAAGAAACTAAAGTAGAAGAGGTGTGCAAGTATCAATGTGGTAAGATGTAGTCTTTTGGGTATATGCCAAGGAGTCAAAAGGTAATTCTGCTTTTCTGGGAAACCTCCATCCTGGTGTCCATAGTGGTTACACTGGTTTAATTTCCCATCAACAGTAAATAAAGGTTCTTCTTCCCCTAATCCTCTACACACTTGTTTTTATTTATTTGTTTCTTTGTTTGTTTATTTATTTATTTAATTTTGATACTAGCCATTCTACTTAGGTAACAACGAATCTAATAGTAGTTTGTGTTTCCCTTATGCTTAATGATATTAAACACATTTTAAAATGTTTTATGGTATTTATTATTTGAAGAACTCTCTTTTCAGTTCCATTTTTTTAAATGGATTCTTTGCTTTCTTATTGTTTACTTTACCAAGCTTCTTGTGTATTCTAGGTATTAGATATTAATCCTCTGCTACATGTATATTTGGCAAAGATTTTCTCCTATTCTGAAAACTGTTGATTCACTCCACTGAGCCTTTCCTTTGATATGCAGATCCTTTTTAATGTCTTGACGTCTAATTTACTGATTGCTCTTGGCCTCATTTTCCGAGTAGCCAGAACCCTATTTGGAGAGTATTTACTTTTCCACGGATATGGAAATGCTTTCTCTACTTTTTATTCTAGCAATTTCAGAATTTGAGATTTTGTACCAAGATCTTTGATCCATTTGGAGTTGACTTTTGCGTAGGGTAAGAGATAAGTACTCAGTAAATTCTTCTATGTGCAGCTATCCAGTTTCCCAGCATTGGGAACAAGTGCTTTTCTCTAACTGGGGTGTTTTGGGTATTTATGTCAAAAATCAGAAGACTGGTTCTATGGGTCCTCCATTCTACCCATTGATATACATGTCTATTTTGTTCTACTAGTGTGCTATTTTGTTACTATGACTCTGTAGTATAAATGACACCTCCTGTATTATTAGTTCTTCTTCAGGATTGCTTTGCTTCTGTGTTTTTGTTTGTTTGCTTGCTTTTCTCTTCCAAATGAATGTTTAAGATTGTTTTTACCTATTGCTGTGAAGAACGGCATTGGAATTTTCATTGGTAGTACATTGAATTTGTAAATTGCTTTGGGCAAAACTGTTATTTTGATAAAATTGGTTCTTCCAATTCATGAGCATGTGAGGTACTGCAGTCCTCTTTGTTCTGATGGAAGATCCACCTCAACTCCCCTCCCCCATCAATTTCCCCAAACCCACCCCTTCAAAGCCCACCAAACATGGCTCTTTCCCCAGAGATGCTCAACACCACTCCCACAAGGTATTTAAGCTGCATCCCAGAAAATAGACACGTGGTCTTCCTGTTTCTCATCTCCATTTCCTCCCTGTGGGGCTGGAGAATCACCTGGGAACACTTTCCGCATTAAACCAGGGCTTTTTCTGATTCGGTCTGATTTGGTCTGGTTTGGATTGCTGCATCATCGGAGAGGTTTATTGGGGTGCAAAAACTTATCACTCTCACATCTTTTTCATGTTCTCTCATGAGCAGTTTTTATTGCAGAGATCTTTCACTTTTACTTTTACTTCTTTGTGATGCTTATCCCAAGATTTTTTGGTGGCAATTGTGAATGTTGAGATATGTTCTTCTATTCATGTTGCCTTCTGTATTTTTATTATGAAGGGATGTAGATTTTGTCATGTCTTTTCTATATCCATTGAGATGATCACATACTTATTTCTAAGGCAAGTATACCCTTGTTTTCAAACTATTCAACAATTTATTTTTTAGCTTAACTTTTAAAATTGTACATCTCTTTATTAATACATAGATTTTATACTATTTTAGTGGCTACATAGTTGTCTGTTTTGTAAATATGTGTATCAATGGTTTCTGGATGATTTGATCTTAATATTGCATTATTCTTTATTATTAATGATGCCTTCATGAGAATATATGCCTGCCTAGAACTTTTGCAGTAATTTAGCTTTGACATATTGATGGATCTTCCTGGTATTCTGAGTATATATTGCTACATTTAAAAGCACCCCACACTTAGTGGACTAAAGCCAAAACTTGGTTTTGTTCATAGATTCAGAGAAAGAATGATGTTTAGGGACTCTTTGGGGAAAACTGAACATCCTCATTACTACTATCAGCAGGAGGCTTCTTCTCTACTCACGTGGCAACTGACCTGTAATGACTCAGAGGCAAGGCTCAGGTAGGACTGTTTATCAGAGTGCTTACATACAACCTTTGTGCATTTGGCTTGGGCTTCTCACAGTCCGGTCTATGGGCTCTGAAAAGGGCTAGATTACTGCGGATTTCCAAGTGTCTAAGTTGATCAAGAGGACCTACAGAGAACCAGATCAGGCAGGATCTCTTTGGAATTAGCATCCTTGACCTCTCATGAGAAGTAGTATAGAGATGCCTGCATTGTCTTTCCCCATCATTAGAGCTAGATGAGTTTCAGGGAAATTACACTTCATCTCTTTGTGGGAGAATGACATGGCTGCATTGTAGGAGACTAGTTGTATAACAGCTACTACAGAAGCTGTCTTTGTAAAATCCAATCTGACATGTTGGAGTATTATTTCTGGTAGAACAAGATTTAGGTATATATGTTATTTGCCCCAATGAGCTATGGGAATGAAACCAATGTTCCTACCCAGAGAACTATATGGCTTCAGTTCTGCTTATTAACAGACACAGGCAGGAACTTCATTAGCACTTTGTGCTCAAATCCCAGCAAGTTTCTGATTTACATTTCTTGTATTTACCTGGATCCAGACCCCTCCTCAATCTGAAGTTCTTGTTTTTCTAATTATTAAAGTACATATGCCATGAGGCCAAGGCTTATCATATGCTTTTCTTTCTGAAAGCTGGTAGTGAGGATCCTGTAAAATGCCTAATTTACTTGTTTGAGAAAGCAATCAGCTTAGTCATTTTCTCTCACATTTGTGCATGGATGGCTATATTTATTTTTTTTAATCAACTGTTTATCAAGATGTTAATTTTTTGCTAAGTAAATAGATTCTGAATAAAGGTAAAATTCCTACCATCATGAGGCTTAATGGATTGTGGAGAAGAGATATTAAAAGTGCATATAATGCCATCTATATTGCGATCCGTACTGGGAAAAACAAATGGAGAGTGATGTGTGAAGGATGACAAGGAAGCAGGCTGCAGAGGTTGGAAGTGAACGGTGTGGGAGTGAGGAGATGGCTTTCAAAGAGGAGAGCTGCAGCTGCTGAAAGGAAGAAGGGCAGGTTTTGCTAGCACACTAAGTGAGGGAAGAAGGTTCTGTGAGATAGTACACTTCTATTCTCTGCATAAAGTGAAATTACTAAATGGTCTCAAGAGAGAAGCAACATGATTAAACTTACAATTCAAGAAGGATTTTTGTTTACAAAACAGCTGGAGAGCCCGATGGGATGCCATCAGGATCAGCTAGATAACAATTTACATTGTGGTAAGAGACAATCATGACAGCTAAAGAAAATGACCCAAATCTGAAGCATGCACAGAGGTTTAGGGAAATGATAAATGAATTGTGAGGAGTGTAGGCAAAAGAGGACCCAAAGTGGCTCCTTCCTTATTGGCCATGAATTACAAGCAAAGTCAGACAGATGAGTCACACTCTGTACCTGTCAGAAGGCTGGTGACAGGGAGTGGATTAGGAGTTGGCTCCAGTATCTCGAGGAAGAGACTGGCATCTTAATACTCCAACTCTTCCAGTTAACTAAGTGCTGCCCAGGCACCAAGGCTATTGGGGTTGTGGGAAATCAAGTGTGGGTGGATAGTGGACACAGACATGAAAGGGTAACAGGGAACTTAGCCCCAGGCAGGTTTTTTGGTTCAAGAATAGTGTCTAGGCCACACACTCACATTCTTCTCCTCTGAAACCTGTTGAGCCAGACCCTCACAGTTAAATCACCCTCAGCACTGCTGTTTTTCATGTTCCTGCTAGGATGGGCCATTAAGCTCCACTTAAATCGTTCAACTGTTAGTCTAAAGTCCACATTTCTCCAAATAAAATCATGGTCAGGTTTATCACAGCAATATCCCAGTCCCTGGTACCAACTTCTGTCTTTAGGTTTTATGAAGAGACACCATGACCATGGCAACTCTTATAAAGGAAAACATTTAATTGGGGCTGGGTTATAGTTCAGAGGTTTAGTCCATTATCATCATGGTGGGAAGCATGACAGCATTCAGGCAGACATAGTGCTAGAGAGTTCTACACCTGGATTGGCAGGTGGCAGGAAGAGCAAGTGAGCTGCTAGGCCTAGCTTGAGCTTCTAAAACCCAAAAGCCCACCCTGTAGTGACACATCTCCTCCAAAAAAGACACAGCTACTCCACCAAGGCCTCACCTCCTAATAGTACCACTCCCTATGGGTCTATGGGGGCTATTTCTATTCAAACCACCACAGTAGTATATACTCTTCATAAATATTATAGAAATAATTGTCCAGAAACAGCACATTCCATAAATCATTATCCAGTGATAACTATTATTAAAAATTTACATGGGTTTCTCTGAATGTTTTCCTATGCATATATTTGTATATTTTAAAACAAGAGAGCTTTGCTTTATTTATTGAAATGAATTAATCATCATAAGAAGAACAATTCAGTGGCACTTAGTCCATTTATAATGTTGTGCAAGTATCATTTTCATTTACTTCCAAAGCATTTCTGTCACTCCAAAATAAAATCCCATATGCACCAAGCACTTACTCTCCACTCTCCTCTTTTCCAAGTTACTTGCTGTCACAAAACTGCACTCCATCATTAAAAGTTATAAATTCTACATACATAATATAAATGGAATCCTACAATGTTTAAGCCTGTGTGTTTGGATTCCTTCCCTTAGCATAACCGGTCTGTCTGTTTCTCTGCCCCCTGCCTGCCTCTCTCTCTCTCTCTCTCTCTCTCTCTCTCTCTCTCTCTCTCTCTGTGTGTGTTTCATGTTAGTTTATGCATGTGGGTGCACAAACATGGTTGTCAGTCATTAATGCTGAGTGCCTTTCTTTATCATTCTTCACCATTTAAAAATATTAAATAAGTTTTTTTAATTTAATTTTATTTTGCAAGTATTGTTGTTTTGCCTGCATGTCTATATGGACACCACTTGTGTGTCTGGTGTCCACAGAAGCCAGAAAGTGTGTTAGAACTATTGTTACAGACAGTTACAGATGTTGTTGAGCCAGAATGCATCCCTGGAAATCAAACTCAGGTCCTCCAGAAGAGCAGTCAGTGTTCTTAACTGCTGAGCCGTCATTTCCACCCCTTCACCTCCTCTCTCACTGAACTAGGAACTCATTGATTAGATTAGGCCAACCAACGAACCAGCAAGCTCTAGCAACCTGCCTGTCTACATACTTTTGGTGTTGGCATTATAGATATGTCATTGTGACAGCTTTATATGGATGCTGGGGTTCTGAGCTCAGGTCCTCACGCTTGTGCGGCAAGCACTTTATTGACTAAGCCACATTTCCACACCTTTAATATCAAGTTTTTTAGGTTAATCCAGAACCTAAGCTTCCAGGGATTCTTCTCTAACACCCAACTCCTTATATACACTGGTATTACAGGGACTTGCACTCTATGTCTGATTAAACATGGGTTCTGAGAATTCCAAACTCATGTCTTCAAATTTGCAAGACAAATGCTTTTACCTACTGAGACATGCCCTCCCCCACAACCTCCATTAGCCCTTTAAGAAGAAAGGGATTTCATAACTGAATGGATGAGTAAATAAATTGTAATATGAGTGTGAATATCATTCAGCCACTAAAATGAATAAATGCTGAGCAGGAAAGATAGTAAATTCAGTAAAATGCTCACCTTGCAAGGCATCAGGACCTGGGTCTGATCCCCACAAGTCACATAAATATTATCCATGGTGGTGCATGCTTGGAATCCCAGTGCTGGGGAGGACGAGATAAACGACTCTGAAGTTCACTAGCCATCCAACATAGTCTAACTGATGAGTTCCAGGCCAGTAAGACACCCTGTCTCAAAAAACTAAAACAAATTAAAACGACAGGTGGCAACTTAGGGGTGACATCCAATATTGATCTCTGACCTGCATGTGCATATACACACTCCTACAGAAACATATGCATGCACATGCAAATACACACACACACACACACACACACACACACACACACACACACACCATGATCTGAGGTTACCTAGTTGAGTGATATTGATTACACTGTCTTAAGATGTGTCTCTGTTTTACCTCACCGGCCTAAGGGACTTTTTGATTGGTTTAATAAAGAGCTGAATGGCCAATAGTTAGGCAGGAAAGGATAGGTGGGACTTCTGAGAGAAAGAGAGGAACTTAAAAGAAAAACATGAGAGGTGGAGATTTGCCAGCAAGACATGGAGGAAGTTGAACATACACTATATTGAAGAAAGGTAGCAAGACACATGGCAAAACGTATGTTAATATAAATGGGCTAATTTAAGTTTTAAGAGTTAGTTGGGAAGAAGCATAAGCTAAGGCCAACGCTCAAAATAAATAAGGAGTCTCTGTGTCATTATTTGGGAGCTGGTAGTCCAAAGAAAGTCTGACTACCTATACCACTGTGTAAAAATACATTATTTCAAGGTCATCAATATGGCTCAGTGACTAAAAGCACTTGATTTGCAAGCCTGATGGCCTGAGTTCAATCCCTAGAGCGCACAGTGAAAGAACAGAGCCAACTCCTAAAATTAGTTCTCTGATGTCTACATGCATACCCACACATACACATAATAATAGTAAATACAAAATTTAAACATACTTTTCAGATACATACGAAATCAGTGAAAACTTTCAATTTATTCCTTCACTTACCACAAATCTCAATTCAAATTAATTCTTATCCATGTGCACATTTGTGTAATAGAAGTATTTTTTCAGTGTCATCTTTGTTATAGACACTTTTCTAGGTAGTTATGTTCCAGTAGAGAATGTCATCATTGCAATAAAGATGATGTTTAATAAATTTTACCTTCTCTATGTAGTATGTGCTTTCTTGATGATACATATTTTGTATGCCAAGCTTATAGAATTGGAATTTTTGTAGAAATAATTACTTTGAGTAATGCAAAAATCTGATTTAATAATTAGTGTTACAACTTAACAATCATCCAAATTTTCTTTTATTTTTTTTTAATCAGCAGAATGTTAGATAATAGATTAAATGGAAGGAATAATGATCAGAAAATGAAACAAGTCTTAGAGTCTAGCTGAAAGATTATGGGCTAAAACAAGTCAAAATTTGTACATACACCTTGAATATAACTGACCTAGGTTATAATCAGTTTCTCTTTCACTCAGCACACCGTACTCATGGTCATTATTCACTCTAGGTGTGAAGTTTAAGTGTAACTTCCACAGGAGGTATGTGAAGACTGTGAACAGACTTGAAGGTGGCAGTAAGTGGTGTGATTAATTGTAATATGAAAAATTATTATAGGAAAGAGGACATGTAATCATTACACACACATAGAACCCTTAGCAGTAGGTGGAAGGTAGTAGAAGAAAGATTTTGGATCAATAACCAGAAGTGAATTGAGATATTGGAGTAGCAAAGATGAGAACATCCTGCTAAACTGTCCATAGATATGAGTCTATTTAACTAAATTGTGATGACCCCTGAAAAACGTTTGGCCTATGTCTGCTTATTAAAGTTCTCTCCTAAGTCCAAGGTCTTTTATTCCAAAATGGGATAAATAAGATGTTTTGTACTATTGTCCCAGCTTATACTTAGCATAACTCTCTGGGATTTGAAAGCAGCTTCACTGGTCACTGTATAACCTGGAGACTTTGCTAATCAAATGAGCCAATTTCACTTTATGACATATTTTGATGTGTTGAGTTCTGGCCACCCTTTTAAGGAGTCCCTTGTACTGGAATGGGCTTTAGAAATCTGCACATTTTACCCAAGCTTTACTATTATTATTTTTTTGCTCAGCGATAGCTTTCAGCCTTGCACTATTCAGAATTTTTATGTAATTTTACTTTTTCATGGACATTCTAAGAGAACAAGCCAAATTTAAATATATTCAAGAACTAATCGTGAATTTGACAGTTATAAGAATAACAGTGATGAGCTAAATTAATATTTTACATCCAGAAATACACAATTCTCTGGGCTCTCATAGGAATTTTTACACCCTGTTTTCTCCATTATAACACATTTTCATCATTCTCTTATAAAACGCCCTTGTCACAGCTTAGACAGATCATTCTCTTGATTTACTGAGAAGTGATGATGTGTACAATGTCTTCCTTTCACAGAGGAAGTGACACATTCCTCTTGAATGACAGATGTGTCTTGTCGGGCAATGTTTCATATTTTGATCCTCATTGTGACACTAAGAACGACTGTTTACAGAGCCACTGCTGTGTTGTCTTCTGTTGAACCACTAATTGCATTTTGCCATTATCTTCAGTACTGGGTTATCTTTGCCTACAGTATGGATGAATTTGGTGATTGATTTGTGTAGCTAATACTTGGGTAAAAATACATAGTTTATATTCTAGACTAGGAGACCTTCCATATATGTCTTATACCTTCAAATTTTTTTTTTATGAGACAGAGATGCTGTGAATGTGTTGCTCTGATTGGTTGACAAATAAAATGTTGATTGGCCAGTAGCCAGGCAGGAAGTATAGGTGGGCTAAACAGAGAAGGAGAATTCTGGGAGAGGAAGGCTAAGTCAAGGGACGCCAGTCAGCTGCCCAAGGAGCAGCATGTAATGGCACACAGGTAAAGCCATGGAACATGTGACAACATATAGATTAACAGAAATGGGCTGAGTTTAAATATAAGAGCTAGTCAGTGGCAGGCCTGAGCTAATGGCCAAGCAGTTATAAATAATATTAAGCCTCTGTGTGATTATTTTATAAACAGGCACAAGACTGCAGGGTCCAGGCAGGACTAGAGAAACTTCTAGCTACAGTATCACATCTATACTTATCTTATAATAAGAAGAATCTTTCATATAAGGAGTGACCATTAGTACTTATTTATTGACACTTTTTGCCTAGCATATATGTTGTGTAAGAAGATTCAAGCCTTCTAGAGAGATATGTTATATAAAGAGTTCCCCACTATATGAGTAACTCACCAAACAGTGCCAGGGAAATGCTAAGACATGGTCATTTTAAAGACTGGACTCTTGATAAAGGTCATGCTTGTGAGACTGGAAATGCCTGTAAAACTAACCCATGCTAAGGGAAAAATTTAACACCCCAGGCCATCTACTCTGTCCTATTGCCCATTCCAAACTTAGATGGCAGGCTCTCAACTTCAGTGCTTTATGTTTCTTCTCTGTTTGAGTCATTTATACCTGGTGACCTTAGAAAAGTCATTTAAATGATCAGTGCCATAATTTCTTCAATAAAATAAAAGTATTAAATTTACAAGATTAAAGATTAAATGAAGTTGTCTGTGTGAAGTGTAAACACAGGACATAGGATCTATCAAGCATACAGCAAATGAGAGGGCTTTTCCTCTAAAATACCCAAGTTTGGGGTGTTTGACTTTGGCTCATTAATCCTCAGGGCTAACATGCACATTTTTGGCTCTGAACAATTTTTAAATCTGTGTCAGCTTGTATACACACGTTTTGTTTCTTGTGTGTGTTATTTCACTGTGCTGAGATTTAGAGAGAAGCTGAGAACCATGGACACAAAATAAAGACGATAACTGTTCGACAGGAATATTTCCAATTGCTTGTAGATATGGTGGAATACACCTTCAGTATGCAACAGTAGTATTTTGACAATATTATGGTAGCCTCATAAATTTTGGCTTATTTTGCCTTATGCAAGAAATATTTGTTAGGACACTAAAATAACAACATGTGTTTCAATAGCTTCGTATTTATTTTGTTTTATCTTTTTTATTTCTCTGTGGCAGAAGAGCAATAGCTTAACCAGGTGAGGCTGGGAGTGTTGGATTTAGGATTTTATGTGGAAGGATGTCCATGTGTGTGTAGCTGTGCATTCATAAACTGAAGTTATAGTGTTTAAACTTGAACTCAATTGTAGATAAATATATTTTACAAATCAAGAAATATGTAACACATTCAGTAAAGCATTAAATGAAGGAACCTGAATATTAAATAGGTTTCTTTAAGGCAGAGGGGACTTATGAGAGCTGCAAAGAGTTATTAGATAAACTGATTTTTATACCATTTCATAGCCCATAAGTCATTCTATGCTTTCATGGATTTCATACATATTCAATGATTATCTGAGCTAAGGAAATTTTATTTTTATTGCTTATTAGTTCAGTTATTATTATCATAAATTGTATGTATAGTCTAAAATATTCAAGAATGTTAGGCATTAAGATATAGCATGTTTTCAAAATTTGAGAATAAAAATATAGTGAATTAAATAATCAGTTCTATAGTCTGCATATTATATTCTCACATAAGGGATTATAGATAGGAAAATCTATATCTACATTTCCACATAAGTGATATTTACTAGATAACCTAATAACATATCATAAGACATTTTTACTTTTTAGAATTTATCTAATCTGTAAGTTCAATGTTATTGAAGATCTTCTGGAAAATTCACCATAGTCTAAGTATATCCACCTCATATGCCTTACTGCTTCATTGCTTTGCTTATGAACTAGGAGTTCAGTTATCACCATTAAACTTTGTGTTTACAACAAGAGCATCAGCATGATTAATTTGTCTCTGACAGTCTCATGATGACTCAAAACTGCCAGTTATCCTAAGATAAAAACACAAGCCTGTTCAATTATCGGTTAATAATACGGGAGGAAATAGCTGAACAGGTCTGGCCCCACAGGCAGCTCCCACAGGCAGCTCCAATCACCTGGATTGGATGGAGTCTGAGATGGACTCATTCCTGCAGGATATCTCAATATCAGTCACACAGAGCATTATTCTAAGGACATCAAGAACATAAGCACCAAGGAACATGCTTGCACTTTGTTTGGTTTGGTTTTTATCCTATTGGTTAAATCAAGTCATATGACCAATCACTGTGGTAAGAAAGACTTCAGTCAAAAATGAGAACTCAAGTGTTTGGCATGCATAAGTTTAAGATCACAATAATCTACTGAAATGTGGTTTTATGAGGTAATTTCCTTTAAGTATTTCTTACAACATAGTAAAAGAATTAAAATGAAAACTAGAAATACCTGCTGCAACTTGAATTTTATTTGATTTATGTCATAGATTTTATTTGCTTGGTAACTAACTGTCCCCTGGAGCAATAAATGTTTCCTACTGACAAGTGTGTCACGGTATTGTTTGAATACTGGAGCTTCTTCCCTCTATCCTAGCCCTTGAAAATCAAATCCAGTGTATTTTTAACAGAAAATGAACTTCACAAAACAAGCAAAACAACAGATCAAGATCCTCAAAATTGGAAAAGTAAATGCTTTTAGAGAAAGTTTATGTACACTACACATTGTTAAAATTAAGATTTCTGATGTGATATTAAGATATGTAAAAACTCAGAATTCAGATGTTTTATATAAGTTCTCATATATAGTGAATGACTATTGAGTTGTAAAAGTTCAAATTGTTAATGGATGATATTTTGGTGAAAGGTAAATCTCAAGTACTGTGCTATTTCATTAAATAAATCTAAATCAGCCTTGCCATGTTATCCACTCTACCCATTCTTCATTCATTCACCAAATTCTAATTATTTACTGACCAGATTTATATGATTAAATTACATGATTGAAAAGAAAAGAGAACAATAATCTATAACTGAAGGGTAAAATACAGACTCTCTAAAAAATAGTTTGAATAAACTGTATATATTTTTAGATCAATGGAGCAGGTCAATTACTTTGCAACAAAAGCTCATTTAAAAATTGTCAGCCGTAAAACATATATATGCAACATTATATAGACTAAGCATGTTGTATCTATGTATTTAAAAATATTCATATACTTAAATAAGAGGAGAGGGCAAGACTGGAGTGATTGCAGGCTGGAGAAAAAGGTTCTTACAGGAAATGTATGTCCCCAGTTCCAAGCAGGATAACTAAGCTTCGTACAATCTCAGTTTTTACAGTTTTTTTTTTTTGAGATTGCATCATTTTCAGTTTTTGTCTTCCCTTCATACTCCCATATCCTTCCTTGCTTTCTTTCAAATGTATGGCCTATTTTTTCATTAATTTCTGTTACAAGCATATACATATATGAATATCTATGTGGAAGACTAACTCATAAGTTTAATCTAATGATTATAAGAAAGGCTTAAAGTGACACATCCTGATCTTAAAGAATGTATGAACTTTAACAATGAAAATAGAGAGAAAAAAGCTAAGAGAAGGGATATCACTTAATCAGCTAAACTATTATGAATTGGAGTTGTCTGAAGACTGTACATTCTACTGAGGACCTTCCAGACTGGCTGCCTAATTATAAGTCTGTGCTTAGGAAGAGATGGAATGTTACACTCAGAGAGCCAATCAATCTTGACTTACTTTAGTCAACTAGTAAGCACTTGTTGCTATCCTCTGCATTGGCCCTAACAGCATTGTGACTATTAGATAAATGTTTGGTGTATAGCAGAACACAGCCTTCAGCTAACTCTAAAACTAAGCTGTTTGAAGAAAATATCTAAAATTTATTAATGAGATTTTTCTTATTGTGCTATAACCTAAGTACTAAATGTTCTCACAATGTATTTGATCAATGCATTGATTTATGACTCTCTTTGTTGTGTGACTATAGTTTAGTGCACAGAAGTGTAGGATTAGGTGTAACTTGTCTGCATGTTTCCAGGTCATAATTGCTCATAATTAGCTCAGAATAAACTATTATTCATTCTGGAGCAGGAGCTGTGTTTTGCATCGAGAATATGCAAAGAAATTTTGAAAATTGATAGTTTTTCCCCAAACTGCTTTTGGTCTACTCTTTTTATGAACAATGTTACTTATCTCTTTCTCTGAGCTACTGAATTAACTCCCCCTAAGCTCCCTGATATAAAACCCAGTGTTTCTTATTGATGATAAGAGTAGACTCCACCTTTGGGAACCAACTTGGCAATCAGAATTATGTTTAGTCCTTCTACTAGCAATTTTGCATTCGGGCTTATTCTGAGGACACGCTAAATATGAGAGTATAAATAGAAAGAGAGTTAAAACTAAAATTACCATGGCTTCGGCTTTTTACTCAACAATATCAGACAACTGGAAAATGCTTGTGAAAAAAAGAAAAACAAAATAAATTGTTCAACATTTTCTACCAATTGATTTCCAAACTATAGAGCTTATATTCTTCAGGTTCCATGTTTTATGGGACCCTGTTTCTATTGCTGTTTTAAAAATATGTGTTCAAGTAAATTCCATTATTTGTGTTATTTGGCCATTTGGCTGTCAAATAAACCAAACATATTTGCAAGATCATGTTAATTAAATGAAGCACTAAGCCACTTCTCTAATAACAGCCTCAATAGGAGAACGTATCATTAACTTAGCTTTACTTAATGGCATCTATTATATTATAGTTCAAAGTTACTGTGCTGCTATCACTTAAGACCATTATGCTTGCACATCGAATACCGTATTTTTAATTAATTAGACCAACTGAATGACCTGGCTTGTATAACTTACATATGAGGCACATGTGAAATACCAGATAATTCAACCTTAAAATTGACAACATTATTAAGTCATGAAAAATTCTTCGAATGGCTTTAACATTAATTTCCTTCATTCTTCTGCTTAAATAGCTATTTTTTGGTTGTGAGCCTAGCCTTTAACAGTGGATCCATCTCTCTAGCCCCCTAATAGCTATTTTTAAATATTTTTATTGAATGGGGTCATGAAATAAAATCTGGCTATTGAAAGTTGATTACTTATATTAATTTTGTCTATCCGGTGTTGTTCTACCACATCATCCAGTATTTTTGAGGGAGTGCAAAATGTGGTTAGGAACTTTAACTGTGGTATAAAACCATTTACATTTGAGATGTGTGAACTTGGATTAAAATTTATTAGCAGGGTAGTGGTGGCACACGCCTTTAATCTCAGCATTCACAGCACTCAGCACTCACAGAGGCAGGCGAATCTCTGTGAGTTCGAGGCCAGCCTGGGCTAAAGAGTGAGTTCCAGGACAGGCTCCAAAGCTACCCAGAGAAACCCTGTCTTGAAAAACAAACAAAAAAATTTTATTGCCTATGCTTGTTACTATATCATCTATATACCTATGTCTACCAATCATTCCAGTAGTCTATTATCTGTCTATTGTCTACATATCTGTTTGTCTATCAATCAATGAGTCATATATAATCTATCTTTTTCTATATCGTTCTCTGTACATTTATCTATAGAATTCATGTAATAGTATCTGTCTTTTCTCAGTGGGTTGATGAAATGACTATGTGAGGTCAGATACAGAAAGTGCTTATAATTTTTGAGTTTTACACATTCATGTAATGTTTTAAAATTAAATTCAAGCCCATTCCCTCTTCCCAAATTCCTCCCCTATACCTACTAACACTTTTCACTCCCAACTTCATGTGTCCTTTTTATTTTTAAAATATACTGAGTTGAGATATGCTGGGGATGGTGTGAATGTGTCGCTCTGATTGATTGATAAACAAAATGCTGATTGGCCAGTAGCCAGGCAGGAAGTATAGTGTAGGCAGGATAAGGAGAGAGGAGAATTCTAGGAAGTGGAAGGCTGAGTCAGGAGACACTGCAGCTGCCACCATGAGGAGCAGGATGTAAAGTACCGGTAAGCCATGAGCCATGTGGCAAGGTATAGATTTATAGAAATGGGTTAATTTAAGATATAAGAACTGTATAGCAAGAAGCCTGAGCCACACAGCCATACAGTTTATAAATAATATAAGCATCTGTGTGTTTATTTGGGTCTGAGCAGCTGCAGGATTGGTGGGTGAGAGAGATTTGTCCTGACTGTGGGCCAGGCAGGACCAGTAGATAACCCTAGCTACAGAGATAGTACTGCCTATGTGTACATGGATGTGGGACCATCCACTGAGCATAGATAGCTTCTCAGGGGCCACATGTCTGATGAACATTGACTCTTCCTTCTGCAGAAGCCATCAACACAAGTAAGTTTATTTTTGTTCTAGATATTTTCATTGTGATGTTCAGTTAATAATATGTGAAATAATTGGAGAAACAGCATATTACATTATAACCAACTAAGTAAAGGAAAAAAACAGCACAAAATGAAAACTGTATCAGCCAAAATGATTCTTCTTTCCAAGCCACGCTGAGTATGTACTTCAAGCGTTTAGATATTTATTGGATGAATATTAATACATCTGTCAAATATATTAGAAACAATTTTCCAAAATTCAAAGTAGAATTGACCATATGAAAACTGGATAAAGAAGGTCTTGTCAGGCAAATTTCATTGGTATAGGAACATGAGTTATAAATCACATGATCAGGAAACTTTGCCCTATTTCTTTTGAATTTTGACTTTAGACTTTCTACAGATTTAATGGGTTGAGTGAGGCATTGGGGCACATTTTAGAGCTCTGCTGCAGCTTCTTTTATTTGCCGGTCTGCTTCAGACTACTTATCTTTGGTTACCTAGCAACTGTTAACATAGACTTAAGACTAGGTGATGTCATCAAGACTCTTCCTTGCACTGTAATGTTGAGTGTATGTACATTAACCACAATCTTTGATGTTAACGTAGGCACATATTCATGGGAAAAGTAGAAAGACCTGTGATTTGGTTAATGAAATAATCACTCATTATCTGAGTCTCTAATAACACAGATTGAATTTATTTTTAAAATGTGCTGTGTAAACTCCTGTGATAATTTGAAAAGAAATAATTTGATGGCGATTGCTATGATCTAAAAAGAAATGCAACTGATTTCTCAATAGACAGCTTCTTTCACATAGCAAATTTAAAGGCATAGGATCTCAGTAAGGAAGTAATTGTCTGGTCTCAGTAGACATGCTGCTGTACAAGATCTTGGAAACGTCTCTTCTCCTGGAGTTGCATTTTAATGATGCCTTGCTTGCTCTTTTTGTTATTGTGCCTTATTATAATAAAGGATAAGAGTTGTATTGCTTTAACAGAAGAAGTGTTACTTCTAAAAAAATTAAGCGTTGTTAAAATGTATTTTTCATATTTAAAATTTTTCATTCAGAGAGGCATATTTCTTTTGTTGCTCTTGTAAATGTCTGATAGTTTGTAATATTAACCACTTATTACATTTCCCTGTGATGTTTGTCATTCTATCACCAGAAACTTATGCAATTAGCATATTATTCTATGAAGGTATTGATGAAAAGCTGCAAGAACATCAAGTGTACTTCATAATTAGCTATGAAATATATATAAAATTTCATTTTAGACAGAGCAAAATCAATTTGAACATTTAGTACTTTGTTAAATAATTCAATTTGATCCAGTCTAATACCCAGAATATGTTTATTATGTGAACATGACTATGAAAGATATTTAAGTCTCATGAATAAGATGTTACATTCACAAGTAATTTAGAATATATCTGAGAAATATAATGGTAAATATAAAGTGAAGAATAATGGAGCTGCGGACAGACCCAGGAGTGATCCTATGCACATCTTACAATTATTCAAGGGAAAACATGATTTTGACTTCTCTGGAACAGCCACTCCCAAACTTGTTTCATGGGCTAATCAACAGCATCAGCATCATTTGAGAACATTAAAAAAAGCAAATTATTGATTCTAATTCCAACTTATTGTCATAAACTGGAAAACACTAGAATGAGATCTTTATTTTCACCAATCTACAGGTGATTTCAGCTCATGAAGAAGCTTGAGAACAACTCACTATATCAGAGCTGAACTGTTCAGTGTGGTAGCCACATGCTGCTACATAATTTAATCAATATTTGCCGGTCGTGATTCGATGTCTTCTGAATGGACAGCATACATGGAGCCTGTGGTCGTATTAGACAGGACAGGTGTGGAGCAATCCCGTCATCACAGAGCATTATTTTATGTAGCATTGTTTCAGATAATGGATACCTCAGTGAGAGCTTGTTCCAGAATGGAAGACTTAGTTCAGACAATACAGATTCATTAAAAAAGTGATAAGGTGTATGGGATAGATGTTATTGTTGAATAATAATAAATGAAATAAAACATGGCTACACCTGGAGATTGTTTGCGGAACTTCACTCTTCCTGTCAAGTGCCAGGGAGCTCCTACTGGATAACACCAGAGGGAAGACATTACAGATGGATCTTTTCAGAGATTAGGAAAAGGGGAGGGCAAGAAAACTGTGCATATAAAACCCTGAAGATATGAATCAAATAATGATTTCTATTCTTTGGATGGGAAGAGCTGGGGAGACAGAAAGCTTGAATAGGACTGACTCTTTTGAATGGCTGAGACAAAATGAATGCCATTACCAATGACAAGAAAATAAGAGCCTTAATAGTTAGATTATGGGAAAAGTATATGGGTTTGTAGGAAGTTTTGTTAAACTAGTTGCTTTTATACTTTTCCAGAAACTTCTCTTTACTATACAGGCTTTATCCTTTTATTCTCCTTCACTATCTACAAATTGTTAAAATAACTACTTTTAATGACGAGACTGAATAATTTCCCACTATTTGTTATAAATGCGTTTCAAAGATTAAAGGAAGGAGGGAAGAATTTTTACCCATCGATACATCTAGTGGGATGTGACAAAACAATTTCTCTCATTTCTTTGCTACAAAATTATTTTTTCTAGTTGGAAGGCTTACAAAGGAAGAAAGTAGGTTGTAGTGTGGTCTCTGAAAATTATAGTTTTCTCACTACAATTTGAATATGAGAGTTGGATTTTTTGCTAAAACTGAAAATCCATTATTTTTAAGTCAAATGGAAAATAATTTCCAGTTTTTTATAAAATTGAATGTTTTCTTTTTGGGAACTACATTGCTGTTGAGAGAGTGAAGCATTGGTTTAGTTTTTACCTCACAATTTTCACAGCAGCGTGCGTATAGTTTCACATATTAGTTTGTTCAGATCCTTGTTGATTGATTTTATTCCCGCTAGAATACTTTATGAAACCATGTTTAAAATCACAGGAGACTCTCCTATACATTTGAGGTTAACCCTTTGCAGGACTCCAATCAACACAATATGAGACATTATACTAAAGGAAGTAGCATTTTGTCAGGCATCTAATATCCAGAGTTGAATTTTTTTTAATATCATTTTGAATGTTGTATAACTAGGAAACTTTGGTAGGTTAAAATTTCCTCACTTATATACGTTGATATAGTTTATTTACTTTTTTTCCTTCTGGATTTAGGACAAAGACCAGCACAGGGTTGCTTGAGGTTGCTTTTTAGTTGTTGCTTAACCAACAGCATTTCTTGTTGGTGGGAAAGTCAAGTAGCACATAAGTTGTTAAGAAGAAAGTAAAATAAAATGTCTGACACACAATTTAGATGCTTATCTAATTATCAGTGCTTCACTAGGTATTTACCTTGAGATCTTGAGACCTTGGGCAGTATTCCAATGAAGAATTGCTGTATTGATACTGACTAGAATTTAACTAGTAGTGACTGGCATGATGTATACAAAAGTGAATGTTACTCAAATATGATAGTTAAGGAGTAGATTAGGAGGGAGGTGCCTTTAGAAGTCCTGCACATTATAAACCTATATTGCTTTATCTCTGGCTTCTGTTTATGCTGCTCACTATATATATTCTGAATATGTATACTGTGGAATTGATTTTGACAGATACATCCATAGGTGAATATGCAACAAGGTTAATAAGGGCATTGGGTAGAGAGGATCATGAGGACTCACTTAGGAATTAGCTGTTACACTAGCTTGTGCCACAATTTTGGGAAAACTTTGTATTGTCAACTAGTTCCATGTCAAATACTGACTGCAGAGGCGTGATGCTCCCAGGCATTTCTAAGCAGTAGGGAGACCTTCTAAACAGTGAGTTCAATAAAACTGTCTGTACCTTAGGTAAATTTTTTTGTGCTAACCATGGGACCAGTGCCAGACACATGGGCTAGGGATCATTCAAAGTGCTGATACTGTATACAAACTAGAGGATAAATGATGGATGTGTATGGCAGAGGAGTGATAAATCACCTAGAATCAGTTAAATGTCTTATGTTTAACACCTGAGTGCTTTGTCAGCAGCAGCAACATTCACATTTCTCTTTAGACTTTCAGATGGGGTATTCTAGCTGTTATTCTTATCTTCCTAATAAGGGAAAGATTTCCTGTTGAAGATGGGTGGAGTGTCTGTTGTAAGAGAGCCAGACATTGCTTAAATTTTTTACTTCTCTCAACCCATCGCTTCCAAATTATATAGTCATAATACATTGACTGTATTTCCCACATTTTATGTATTAAAGATAATTTTATTGTCTCAAGGGAGAATGGAAGATCAAATTTCAAAATTATTTACGAAATTTTTTATACAAAATCTGTTTTAAGTTCTATCAATGTGTGTGTGTGCTGATATGCATATTGGTACACATATATGTATGGGTTGTATGAATGTTACTTATATGCATGTGAAGACCAGAGGACCAGATCCCTCAAGCTTTGTTCACTATTTATTATTTTATTGCAGATATATTTTTTTCATACAATATATTCTGATTACAGTTTTCCCTCCCCAGCTCTTCTCAGTTCCTTTTCTCAGTCTTTTTCTATCTGGGTCCACATCCTTTTTGTCTCTTTTAAGGAAACAAACAGGCATCTAAAAAATAATAATAAATTAAAATAAAATAAGATAAAAACAAAAGCAAACAAATCAGAATAGGACAAAAGAAACAAAAGAAAAAGAGTCAAAGAAAAAGCATAAGAAACACATAATAGATACCGAGACACATGTTTGCACACCCAGGAATCCCATGAAAACACAAAACTGCAAGCCATAATGTGTATGCAAAGGACCTATAAGGTTGATACATTATGAGACAATGAACCTGCAAAGATGCTCTTGAGTTAGTTTTATGTTGGTCATCTACTGTTGGGCAAGGGGCCTGCTCTTAAGAGATGTTTGTACAAGAAAAAAAAAAAACATGATCATCTCATTAGATGCTGAAAAAACTTTTGACAAAATCCAACCTCCCTTCATCATAAAGGTACTGGAGAGATCAGGTATACAAAAAACATACCTAAATATAATAAAGGCAATTTACAGCAAGCCAATAGCCAACATCAAACTAAATGGAGAGAAACTCAAAGTGATTCCTGCTGTGGATTTCGCTCTGTATAAATAAAATGCTGATGGGCCAGTAGCCAGGCAGGAAGTATAGGCGGGACAAGCAGAGAAGAGAATTCTGGGAACAGGAAGGCTGAGTCAGGAGACATGGCAGCTGCCATGAGTACCAACATGTAAGATACTGGTAAGTCACAAGCCATGTGGCAAGGTATAGATTTATAGAAATGGGTTAATTTAAGATATAAGAATTAGATAACAAGAAGCCTGCCACGGCCATACAGTTTGTAAGCAATATAAGTCTCTGTGTGTTTACTCAGTTGGGTCTGAGCATCTGTGGGACTGGCGGATGAGAGAGATTTGTCCTGACTGTGAGCCAGGCAGGACTGAAGAAAACTACAGCTACAGATCCCACTAAAATCAGGAACAAGACAAGGCTGTCCACTCTCCCCATATCTATTCAATATAGTACTCAAAGGTCTAGCTAGAGCAATAAGACAGTAAAAGGAGATCAAGGGGATACAAATTGGAAAGGAAGACGTCAAATATTCACTATTTGCAGACGATATGATAGTGTACATAAGTGATGCCAAAAATTCTACCGGGGATTCCTACAGCTGATAAACTCCTTCAGTAATGTGGCAGGATACAAGATTAACAAAAAAAAAAATCAAAATCAGTAGCCCTCCTTTATACAAATGATAAAAGGACTAAGAAAGAAATCAGAGAAACATCACCCTTTACAATAGCCACAAATAATATAAAATAGCTTGGGTAATTCTAACTAAGCAAGTGAAGGACCTGTATGACAAAAACTTTGTCTCTGAAGAAAGAAATTGAAGAAAATATCAGAATATGGAAAGATCTTCCATGCTCATGGATAGGTAGGATCAACATAGTAAAAATGGCAATCTTACCAAAAGCAATCTACAGATTCAGTGCAATCCCCATCAAAATCCCAACACAATTCTTCACAGACCTGGAAAGAATAATACTCAACTTCATACGGAAAAACAAAAAATCCAGGATAACTAAAAAAATCTTGTACAACAAAGCAACCTCTGGAGGCATCATGATCCCTGACTTCAAGCTCTACTATAGAGCTACAGTAATAAAAAAAAAAAAAAAAAGCTTGGTACTGGCATAAAAATTGACATGTCAACCAATGGAATCAAATTGAAGTCCCTGACATTAATCTGCACAGGTATGAACACCTAATTTTTGACAAAGAAGCCAAAACTGTACAATGGAAAAAAGAAAGCATCTTCAACCAATGGTGCTGGCATAACTGGATGTCAACATGTAGAAGAATGCAAATAGATCCATATCTGTCGCCATGCAAAAAACTTAAGTTCAAATGGATCAAAGACCTCAACATAAATCCAGTTACTCTGAACCTGATAGAAGAGAAAGCAGGAAGTATTCTTGAACACATTGGCACTGGAGATCACTTCCTAAATACAACACCAGTAGCACAGACACTGAGAGTAAAAATTAATAAATGGGACCTCTTGAAACTGAGAAGCTTTTGTAGGGCAAAGAACACAGTCAATAAGACAAAATGACAGCCTACAGAATGGGAAAAGATCTTCACCAACCCCACATCTGACAGAGGGCTGATATCCAGAATATATAAAGAACTCAAGAAACTAGACATCAAAATACCTAACAGTCCAGTTAAAAAATGGGTTACAGAGCTAAACAGAGAATTCTCAGCAGAAAAATCTCAAATGGCCGAAAGACATTCAAGGAATTGCTCAACATCCTTAGTCATCAGGGAAATGCAAATCAAAACAACTCTGAGATACCATCTTACACCTGTCAGAATGGCTAAGATCAAAAACATGGAAGACAGCTTATGTTGGAGAGGATGTAGATCAAGGGGAACACTCCTCCACTGTTGGTGAGAATGAAAACTTGTACAGCCACTTTGGAAATCAGTATGGTGGTTTCTCAGAAAATTGGGAATCAATCTTTCTCAATACCACTTCCTGCTATACCACTCTTGGGCATATACCCAAGGAATGCTCAATCATACCACAAGAACATTTGCTCAACTATGTTCATAGCAGCATTATCCAGAATAGCCAGAACCTGGAAACAACCTAGATGCCCCTCAACTGAAGAATGGATAAAGAAAACGTGGTACATATTCACAATGGAGTACTACTCAGCAGGAAAAAACAATGACCTCATGAGGTTTGCAGGAAAATGGATGGAACTAGAAAATATCATCCTGAGTGAGGTAACCCAGACTCATAAGGACAAACATGGTATGTACTCACTCATAAGTGGATATTAGATATAAAGAGAAGGATGACCAGACTGCAACCCACAGCTCCAGGGATGCTAGCTAGTAAGGAGGACCCTAGGAAGGGCACATGGATCACCCAACGATGGAAAAGTGGATGGGATCTACATGAGCAAACTGGTGGTGAGAGGGAGTAATGGAGGGCAAGGGATGGAGGATGAGAGCTTAGACAAGTGGGAGGTTTGAGCTGGAATGGAAACAGGGTGGGAGAGCAAGAAAAGAGATATCATGATAAATGAAAACACCATGGGAATAGGGAGAAGCAGAGTGTTGGGGAGGTTCCCAGGAATCCACAAGGATGACTCCACCATAGACTTGGCAATAGTCGAGAGGGTGCCTGAGCTGGCCTACTCTGGTGATCAGATGGCTGAATACCCTAACTGTCATCATAGAACCCTCATCCAGTGACTGAGGAAAGCAGATGCAGAGATCCATGGCCGCCGGGTCCCAGGCAGAGCTCCAGGAGTCCAGTCGATGAGAGAGAGGAGGGATTCTACGAGCAAGAGATATCAAAACCATGATTGGAAAGGTACAGAGATGACTAGCCAAACTAGTGGAAGCACATGAACTATGGACCAATAGCTGAGGAACCCCCCATGGTACTGGACTAGACCCTCTAGATAAGTAAGACAGTTGTTTAGCTTAAACTGTTTAGGGAGCCCCCAGGCAGTGGGATCAGGACCTGTACCTAGTGCATGTGCTGGCTTTTTGGAGCCTGGTGCCTATGGTAGGACACTTTGTGAGGCCTTTGTGCAGGGAGGAGGGGCTTGGACCTGCCTCAAGTGAGTGTGCTGGGCTCTGCTGACTCCCCATGGGAGGTCTTGCCTTGGAGGGGGTGGGAGTGGGGGGGGTGAGTTGGGGGGGAATGCTGGCGAGTGGGAAGAGGGAGGACATGGGAATCTGTGGTTGGTGTGTAGGGTGAACAGAAAATCCCTTAATAAAAAAAAGAATTAAAAAAGAATTGATGACTTTCAATGTAATAAAGTTGTCAAACTAAATTATTTAAAAAAGAGCGAGAGAGATGTTTGTTTCCCCAGTGAGACTACCTTAGAGAAAATCAATTTTTCATTTGCAAGTAGTAATCAACTGGAGATAGCTTTGGGGTAAGGGATGGAGGATGCATCTTCTTCTCCCAGCTCTGGGACCCTATCTAGTACAGACCAATGAAGGCCCTGTGCATGCTGCCAGTGTCTATGAATTCATAAGTACATCAGTCATATTTTGTTTAGAAGGCCTTGTTTCCTTGGTGTCCTCTGTTCTTTTTGGTTCTTACACTCTTTTTGCTCCCCTCTTCCTCTGAGTTCCCTGAGCCCTGAGGGATAGGTGTGGTGGATGTAGATATCCCATTTGTGGCTGAGTGTTCCAAGATCTCTCATTCTCTTTACATTCTCTGGTTGTGGGTTTCTGAATTTGTTCCCATCTGCTGCAGGGGGAAGATTCTCTGATGATGGCTGTGCAAGATAAGAATCTACTAGTATATCAGAGTGTGGTTAGTGGTCATTTTATTGCTATGTTCTTTTACTTTGTTTTCCCCTAGGTTCCTGGACTATCTAATATCAGGTTCTGGGTCACCAAAGCAGTGCTGGACATGGGTTCCATTCTGGAGTGGGCTGTAAATCAAATCAGATACTGATTGGTGACTCCCATAAGCTTTGTGCCACTAATGCACCAGCATATGCTGTAGGCAGTTCACCAGTGTAGTCTGAGGGGTATAGCTGTGTTGGCTTTATCTTTCACCTTTGGTAGTGTGCATCGTACATTCCAGTCAGTAGAGGTAAAGGGTCTAGGGAGGCACCAACTAAACTTTGTTGTCTTCAATGAATTGTGTAGATGCTGTCTTTGGCATTATGGCCTTACAGTCAATTGGAGGACAACAAACAGTAACCTTGGAAATAGCCTGGGTTATTTGGGGGATCCCATGGGACCCTTTTGGATAAACAACTCGATTAGATGTCACCCATTTACAGTACTGGAAGCTTCATTTGGTGACAAGAGATTCCAGTTGAGGTTCTCTCTCCCCAGGTATTTGGTGATCTAAGTTAGATAACCTTCATATATGTATATATTCTAGGAAGTTTTGACTGTATTAGGTTCCCACATGACCCCTCAATGTCCTTTAGTTTTAACAGTTCCTCCATGTAGCTTTCCCGTGCCCCATCCCTTCTCCCTCCCCACCTGAAACTCCTATTCCAGTCCTCAGCCCCCATTCATCTATAACTATCTATTCTATTTCCCCTTCCTAGTGAGGACCATTCCTCGCTCCTTGTACATTACTGTATACCTAACTTCTGTGGCTATATGGATTATAGCTTCCTTATTAATGACTTAATAGCTAGCATCCACATATAAGAAAATACATACAATATTTGCATTTCTAGGCCTGTGTTACCTCACTCAGGATAATTTTCTTTCTATTTCTAATTACCTATGAATTTCATAAATTCATTTTTTATTAACAAAGTAATATTCTGTTGTATAAATATGCCACATTTTATTTCTCCATTCATCCATGGACAGACATATAGGCTGTTTCTAGTTTCTGCCTACTGTGAACAGAACAGCAATAAACATGGTTAAATAAATTTCTCTGTAGAAGGATGCAGCCTCTTTAGGGTATATGCCCAAGAGTGGTATAGCTGGATTTTGAGGTAGATTGCTTTCCATCTTCCTGAGGAACAGCCACATTGTATTCTATATTATCTGTACAAGTTTTTACTCCCACTAACAATGAATAAGTGTTCCCCTTACTCCACATCCTCATCAGCATGAAATGTCACTTGTTTCATTGATCTTAACCATTCTAATGGCTTAAGATGAAATCTCAAAGTAGTTTTGATTTGCATTTCCATGATAACTAAGGATGTTGAACATTTCTTTAAGAGTTTCTCAGTCAATTGAGTTTCCTCTTTTGAAAATTCTCTGTGTAGCTCTGTATCCCATTTTTAGTTGGGCTATTTGTTTTCTTGATGTACAATTTTTCTAGTTCCCTATATATTTTGGATATTAGCCCTCTATTGGATATGTAGCTGCTAAAGAATATTTCCCCATTGTGTTGCCTACTGCTTTATCTGAATGATGGTGGGCTTTGTTACAGAAGTTTCTTAGTTTCATGAGGTCTTATTTGTTAATTGTTATTCTTAATTCCTGTGCTATTGGTGTTCGGTTCAGAAAGTCTTTTTCCTGTGTTAATAAGTTAGATTATTCCTCACTTTCTTTTCTCTCAAGTTCAGTGTACCTGGATTTTGTTGAGTTCTTTGATCCACTTAGAGCTAAGTTTTCTCAGGGTGATAAGTATGAATCTACTTGCATTATTCTATATACAGACATTCAATTTGATCAGGAACATTTTTTGAAGATGATGTCTTTTATTCAGTGTGTATTTTTTGCTTCCTTATAAAAAAATCAGGTGCCCATACATATGTGGACTTATATCTGGTCTTCAATTTGATTCCATTTATCAATGTGTCTGTTTTTGTGCCAATGCCATGCTTCTTCTATTACTATAGCTCTTTAGTGTAACTTGAGATTGATGATGGTGATACCATCAGTGGTTCTTTTACTATTCAGAACTATTTTAGCTCTGCTGGGTTTTTTCTTTCCACATGAAGCTGAAGGTTATTTGCTCTGTGAAGAACTGTGTTGGAATTTTGCTGGGGGTAGCATTGAATCTGTAGATTGCTTTGGGTAGGATGGCCATATTAATCCTAGTGGTCCATGAGCATGCAAGATCTTTCCATCTTCTGATATCTTCGTTAGGTTCTTTCTTCAAAGATTTTAAAGTTTTTATTATATATATCTTTCACTTGCCTGGTTGGAGTTACCCCAAGATACTTTACATTTTTGAGGCTATTGTGAAAGGCATTATTTCCCTAATTTCTTTTTCAGTCTGTTTACCATTTGTATAAAGGAATGGTACTGATTTTTGTGTTAATATTTTATCCTGCTATTTTGCTGAAGGTATTTATTAACTGTAGGAGTTTCCTATAGAAATATTTAGAGTCACTCTTGTACATTATCATATCATATGTAAATAAAGATACTTTGACGTCTTCCCTTCCTATTTCTATCCCCTTGATCTCATTCAGTTGTCTTATTTCTCTAGCTAATACTTTATGTTCTATAATGGGTAGGTATGGAGACAGTGGACAATCATGTCTTGTTCCTGATTTTGCTAGAAATGCTTTGAATTTCTGTTCATTTATGTCAACTTGAAATAGGCTAAAAACATCTTAGCTGAAGGAACCTCAATTAAGAAAATGGCTTTATAGTATCAGGTTTTAGGCAGGCCTGTAAGGCATTTTCATAATTAGTGATTGATGGGGAGGATACAACCCATTGTGGGCAAGGTCATGCCCAGGATGATGGTCCTGGATTCTACAAGAAAGCAGACTAAGCAGGCCATGTTGAAGAAGCCAGTAAGCAATCCCCTTCAATGGCTTTTGCATCAGCTCCTGCCCTGAGTTTCCTTTCCTGTTTGAGTTCCTGTCCTGACTTAGTGTGATGATGAACTTAACTCTTACCTCCCCCAAGTTATTTTGGTCATGGTGTTTTGTCACAACAGTAGAAATGCTAAGACAATATTGGCTGTGGCCTTACTGTGAGTTGCTTTTATTACATTGATACATATCTGTAAAAATCCTAATCTCTCCAGGATTTTTTTTTCTTTCTTTTTTTTTTTTTTTTTGGTTTTTCGTGACAGGGTTTCTCTGTGTAGCTTTGTGCCTTTCCTGGAACTCGCTTGGGAGACCAGGCTGGCCTCGAACTCACAGAGATCCGCCCTCCTCTGCCTCCCAAATGCTGGGATTAAAGGCGTGTGCCACCACCGCCCGGCTCTCCAGGATTTTTTTTAACAAGGTGAATGAAAGGTCATTTTGTAAGTTTTCTCCCCTCCCTCCAGATTTTATTAACACAATGTATGATTTACTAGAATGTATATTCCTTATTTTCTCTTTCTCTTTTTTTTTTTTATAATGAAGGAGTGTTGGATTTTGTCAAAGGCCTTTTCTATATCTAATGAGATGATCATGTGGTTTTTATCTTTCAGTACATTTTTATGGTGGATTATGTGTATCAGTTTATGTACACTGAACTTACCTTGCATCTCTGGGGTGAAGCCTAAATGATCATCTTTTATGTTGTTTTCTTGGAACCAGTTTGCAAATATTTTATTGAATATTTTTGCATCTGTGCTCATAAGGGAAATTGACCTGTAATTCTTTCTTTTTTGGGTCTTCATGTGGTTAAGATATCAGGGCAAATGTGGCCTCATAAAAAATTGGGCAGTGTTCCTTCTGTTTCTGTTTTTTGGAATAATTTGATGAGTATTGGCATTAATTCTTTTTTGAAAGCTTGATAGCATTCTATGCTAAAAACAGACTTTTCTTGGTTGGGACAGGTTTAATTATTGCTTCTCTTTCACTAGGGAGTTATAGGTTTGTTTAAATCACTTATCTGATTGTGATTTAACTTTGGTAGGTAATATATATTGAGAAAACTATCCATTTCTTTTAGATTTTTCCAATTTGGAGGAATACAGGATTTTGGAGTTATGTCATTATAAGTTTTTAGATTTCCTTGGTGTCTCTTGTTACGTCCCAATTTTTATCTCTAATCTTGTTAATTTGGATGTTCTCTCTCTGCTAAGAATTTGTCAATCCTATTGATTTTTTCAAAGAATAAAGTCTTTGTTTCATTGATTCTTTGATTTTTGTTTGATTTTATTTATTTATTTATTTATTTATTTATTTATTTAGGCTTTTCAAGACAGGATTTCTCTATATAACAGTTCTGGCTGTCCTGGAACTTGCTTTGCAGACCAGGCTGGCCTGGACCTCACCGAAACCTGCCTGATTCTGCCTCCTGAGTTCTGGGATAAAAGTGTGTGCCACCATGCCTGGCTTGTTTATACTTCATTGATTTTAGCCCCAAGTTTGAATATTTCTTGCTGTCTACTGTTTTGGGGGGTTATTTCCACGTTTTTTTAAAGCTTTCTGTTGTTTCTTTTGTTGTTGATAGCCAGCTTTTATCCATATTGGTCAGATAGGATACAGAGTGTTATTTCAATTTTCTTGTATCTTTTGTGACTTGCTTTGTATCCAAGTATATGGCCAATTTTGAAAAGAGTTGCAAGAGGTGCTGAGAAGAAGGTATATTCTCTTGTGTTTGCGTGAAACGTTCAGTAGATGTCTGTTAGGTCTGTTTGGTTTATGACATCTGTTAGCTCCAGTATGTCTCTGTTTAGTTTTTGTCTAGATGACCTAAATTGATGAGAGTTGTGGTACTGAAGTCAAGTACTATCACTGTGTGAGGGTAAATGTGCGATTTAGGCTGTGCGAGTGATTTTTATAAACTTGAGTGCCCTTCTATTTGGTACACAGATTTTAAGAATTGTAATATCCTCTGGGTGGAATTGTTTTTCATTGAGTATATAGTGTCCTTCCCTAGCTCTTCTTATTAATTTTGGTTTGAAGTATATTTTGTCAGATATTAAAATGGCTACACCAGCTTATTGAGACTTACCAGTAACAGTGCTGGATGATTCTTATCATTTTGTGCTTATAGCGTAGACCTCTTCCTTTTTTGGATTTGTTGGTCTAATACTATTTATTTCTTATGTTTCCTTGGCTGTGGTTAACTTTAACTTCTTCGAGTTGAATTTTCCTTCTAGTACCTTCTGTAGGGCTGGATTTATCAAACTCTAATTTTGATTTTATCATGGAATGTCTTGTTTTCTCCATCTATTGTTATCTAAAGTTTTGCTGGGTATAGCAGTCTGGTCTGGCTTCTGTGTCTCTTAGAGTCTGCAGAACATCTGCCCAGGGCCTTCTGGCTTTTAGATTCTCTGCTGAGAAGCCAGGTGTTAATCTAATCAGACTGTCTTTATATTTTATTTGATCTTTTCCCCTTGTATCCTTTAATAGTCTCTCTTTACATTTATTATTTTGATTATTGTGTGCTGAGAGGACTTTCTTTTCTGGTCCAGTCTAGCTGGTGTTCTGTTTGCCTCTTGAAACTTAATAGGCACCTCCTTCTTTGGGTTAAGGGAATTTTCTTCTATGATTTTGCTGAAAATATTTTCTGTGCCTTTGACCTAGGTTTCTTCTTCTTACTGTATTTTTATCTTTCATAAGTTTGTTCTTTCCATAGAGTCCCAGATTTCCCAGATGTCTTATGCCTCTGGTTTTTGTTGTTGTTGTTTGCTCATTTGTTTTTTTATGTAACATTTTCTTTCATTAAAGTTTCCATTTCTTCTATCTTATCTACAAAGCCAGAGATTTTCTCTTCTATTTCTTGTATTCTGTTAATGGAATTTGCCTCTGAGGTTCCTGTTCAAGTTTCTAAATTTTTTCACTTCAAGTTTTCTCTTGGTTTACCTTTTCTTTATTGATTTTATTTCAATTTACATGTCTTGAACTGTTTTCTTTATTTCATTCTACCACTTTCTTTCACTTCCTCCCTCCCTTCCTCCCTCCCTCCCTCCCTCCCTCTCTCTCTCTCTCTCTCTCTCTTTCTTTCTCTCTCTTTCTTTTTGAGTATGTTTTTATAGGATTCATTAATGGATTTATCAATATTCTATTTAGGACTTCTAATATATACATAAAAGCTATTTTGAAGTCCTTGCCTCTTGCTTCAACTATGTTGCAATATTCAGGGCCTACTGTGGTGGAGTTGCTGGGCTACTGTGATGGAGTTGCTGGGCTACTGTGGTGGAGTTGCTGGGCTCTAGTAGAGAGATTGTTCTGGCTGCTATTGATGGTGCTTTTATGTTTGTATCTAAACATCTGGGTTTGGGATTATTGTAATTCTAGGTGTTGATATCTGGTATTGTCTTTGTTGGGTGCATGTTCCATTCTTTGGTTTCTGTTGTCCTTTCTGGTTCTTAGGGGAATGTGGTGGCTGTGATTTTCCTGGTAGTGAATGCTTCTGAATGTCCTGTCAGGTGTGGACACTGG